>VYZV01012845.1:51562-93631 GCA_013401275.1 Pandion haliaetus | reverse complement strand
GGCCGAGGGGCAGGTGCGGGACCCGCAGGGCCGGCGTCCAGGTGCCGCACACAGGGGCCCTGTTACCCGAGAAGGGAGCGTTTTCTTCAGAGGTCCGAGTGCCTCCAGCGAGGCTGGCCCAGGTGCCGCCCGCGGCTCCTCCGGCAGCGGCCCCCTCGCCTCTTCCCTTTTACCTTCCTCTGCCCTTCCCTTCAGAGCCCTTCCAACCCCAGTGACTTCGAGCCACAGTCCCCAGATTAAAACAGCGGACGCTGTTCGGTCAACGCAGCCCCCAAGTCCCTCCACTCCTGCGCGGCCTTTGGTGTCCATTATCAAAACAGGCGCCGAATAAACCCAGCCTCCTCAGTCACCGACAATGGCACTGTAGCAAATAGTCATTTCCTGATAATCACACAGATGTCATTGCATCATACCTTAATAGTAAATTAATTTGCAATTAATACCGTTTTTAAGGCATCAGCTTGGTAAAGTGTCAAAACATCTGTCTCGGACACCGGCAAAGTCGAGCATTAGGTTTGATGTTTCATCACTTCAAACCGTCTTACAGAAATATAAGATTAGAAAATTAAACATGTCTCTGTGCAGGAGATAATTACAAGGGCATAGCCTGTCCGCTGTACTTAAGCGTAACTTCCACTGATGTCATCCAGGCAGAAAACAGGTTTGTAATAACACATTTACTTTTTCAAGCTTTTTGTACTTTTGCTGGAGAGTACTTTCCGCATCACCACCTCGTGCAGCATTTACCAGTGGCATCATCCTGCCATCTTTCAGAAACTAAGTTGCTTGATCAGCCCACGGCTAGCAAAATCGAGGTCTCGCAGGAGATAAGTCTGGCGATTTAGCAGGCGCCATTGTGCCCTCTGAGCAGGTCTCTTAAATTGGCGTTGCCACACGCCATTCAGGGGCACCAAAGGGGCCGGAGAGGATATCTGTCTGGAAGGGATGCGCAACTGCAACAGCCTTGGCCACCTGCGGTCATTAGAGACCGGACAGCACTTGCAGTGACGACACGCGTTAACTGGTGTCCAGGCCAGATCCCAACTGCTACGCCTGCCCCTAAAGAGCCCTTCACGTTCTTGGTTGCAGGAGACATTCCTTATTTCCTCCACAGGCTGTGTTAGTCACCCGCTAGGTTTTGGCCCAAAAGTGGTGGCAGCAGTTTATCTAGTATATTTATCAGTTTGTAAATAAAATTTAACTCCCTAAAGATTAGGAGGGCCTTAGTTTTCTCTGACCTGCACTGATATGATTCATGAAATTAGAAAGGTGCCTCTAACCTGTGTTGACGTGCTTTCTTTCAGCCGGGAACTGGGCTAATCCATAGCAAGGAATAAAGCACTTCTATAGCTGCCCCAGTTCACTGCCCGTTGCCCGCTGGGGCATGAAGGGTAGACGGGCCACTTGGACTGAAAAAAGGGGTTAGGAGTTTAGGTGTATGGCAGGGCTAGCTTAGGTTGGTTATTCAGCGTCGTCCCAAGAAAACCCCTGCAAAGAAAGCGCTCAGTTAGGCTGATCAGCCTGATTTTCCAACTCCGATGCAATATCGGAGCAAAGCAAAAGCGGGATTTGCAGCATGATCAAGGATTAGGCCCTTTTTGTTTGTTTTAGGAGAGCAGGCTGCTTTTTGCAAATGAGCGCTCTTGACAATTTTGAGACTGAGAGTTCTTGTAACTAGCCTTAAAAACAGAAGCTGTGCAAGCTTCAGCACATGATCTCGGATCATGGCTTAACAGCGTTCTGCTGCTGCAGTAGCGAAGCCGTCAGCGAGCAGGCAGACAGACAGTTATCCACATTATTCCACGCTCTGTGGTGGGCCTGTCCACAAAGGATTAGACCAAATCTGCTAACCTCATTTCTGTTACATAACCTAAGACAGATCTGAACTCTTTTCTCCAGAGGATTGTATGTTAAACCAGAGCATCACCTCCCCCTAACCCTCTTCAGCTGTAGTTCAAATTAGGTTTTGCTGCTATCATAATTCATACTGTACCATAATAAAAATGGAATTGCTTGAGCTGGCATGTAGACATTGTGTCTAGACGTACCCAGGTTACTTGTATACAAGTTTTATCAGGTAACTGCTATCAGTGCAGCTTTTTGCAGCATAGGCTTTAGTGCAGAGCAGGGAGACCAAGGGGAGTAAGTCCTCAGATCGCAAGTCCTCACCGAGCTATTGGGCACTACAGCCATTAGTAACTAAGCCACCTAGTTTAAGAGCTAACTGAAGGAAGCTCAACATAGACTGCAGGTGTACAGTATGCACAGAAGACTGCCTATGATCAGTGCCAATTTCATAATCGGGTCTGACATCAGCATTGCTTTTCTTGTAGCTGTTTGCGATAGTCATGTCAGTCACGTGCATGGCACCACCACACCTGATGCTCCCCAGACACACATGTTTTGAAGTCTTCTGAGCCCTCACGGAACTGTTCATTCGTCAACACAGATCTCTGATCTACTCTTCTGTCATAACCCATGGGCTTATCTCATGCAAATGCTTACTCAGATCAACACTTACACTGAAGTTTAGCTAACACTGCCTCAAAATGAAGGAGAACAAGTATTTTTCCTACTTCACAACAGCATAGGATGCCAGCAGTAATACTGCTGCATGCAGTTAAGTTACACCAGTGTGAAAGTGAGATTAAGAGAGGCTGCAGTCAGGCTGTACACATTTCACTACGCGCAGCGAGAAACTGGTACAGTTTATTGAGGACTATGTCCATTTTTATCTTTTCCTTAATAGTATGGGAAAGAAAGCAGGGTTTATTTGGATTCTTAAATTAGAGATGAAATTGCTATGCAAAGACATTAAGGAAATTTGCAGTTATGCAATGGGAGTCCTAGAGGAAAAAGTAAACAATTTTACTGAGAAAAACAAATTGAAAACAATTACGAGACATTAAAAGGGAAGTGGCTGGAGGTTTGGACTTTTTCTTTTTTTCCCCCTTCCCTTTTCCTTTTGAGGCCTGAAAACATTTGCATATGGTCTTAAATTTGATCCCTCTTTGGTCCTCCTCAATGTGTACTGCCTAAGTCACATAGTCATTTGTGACTAAAATGAGGGACTGGATTCCTCCAAAGGAGCTTCAGCATGACAGGGAAGGAAAGCAGCATCAGCAAGGCATTTTTTAGTCACTAAGGAAACAAGTCTTTTATGGGAATTTACACTCACACCTCCTTTTACAGTCAGTCTTTCTGAACCAAGCCACTGCTTATGCCAGTCTTCTGCAAATTGTTCCACGTACTCAGAAGTCTAAAACTCTCCTAGGGGCTGTTTGGGGTGCCACAGCAAGGCAACATACACACTCAACAAGCCTCTAGTCTTGCAAACACAAGACCTGAGTAACTATGACTCTTGAGTAACCACTGAGCACCTCTGCACCCATGGCTCAGTTAAGCATGGGGTATACTCTGAGAAGGAGCAGACCTATAGTTTACAGCATTGTACTCAGCCCTCATGTGCACACCGTGCTGGATTAAGCAAGGTGATTTGATTAGTTTGGCAAAGAGAATAAAGCCTTTAAAAATATGGTGTAGGAAGATAGCACTGAAATCCAGGATGTATGCCTTCAAGAGTCAAGGATACAGCTTAAAAAACAAAAACGAAGAGCTGAAAGGATAGGAAGAGAAGGCATGCCATGTGCTTATAACATACTGAAAAGGAACTTAACATACATGAGCTGAGGAAATGCAGCATTGTAAACACGGTATTTATATAGTGCAGAAAGTATACTTTTATGGGGACATAAACATTAGTCACCCCAGTGCTTACAATCTTTCCTTCTAAAGAAGATAGACAGTGCCCTGTCACAGCCAAACCAAAGTCCAAATTCAAGAACCAAGCACGTCTCAGCTTTGAGAAATCTCAAATCAAAATTTGGTCAGGTAATGTCACTTGACTCGTGCAAACCTTGCCCATAAAGCAAATAACTCCCAAACATTGCAACTCAGATTTGCAAATAGGGACTTTAGTCACTTCTGTTGTTATTAAACTCTTTTCTAACTACACCATACAGTTTCAGGAGGAAAAAGTGAAAAAGAAAACAAAACCTCATCCAAGTTTAAACTCAGGGGAATGTATCCATTCAGAAAATAATTAGCAAAGCTGGAAGATGGCCAGAGTGCTATGTGCAACATCATGCTTTTACAAAAATATACCCAAGGATTTTGAATAACGGCAAGCGTCAGGACCTTATTTTTAATATGCTCCAAATAATGCAGTTGGGTAGCCTCATAGAAAACCAGACTTGAGAGCATTTCACTTGGTATGTTAGCAGAGATGTCTGTGGTGTGGATTCCTGTTTCATGGATGGTAGAGGAAATACTACTCTGTCTTTCTATCATTTGACTACCTACTGCCAGATTTTGACAGTAAACAGGTCTTCTTTTAGCCTCACTGAATTTTAATGGAGAATTTAGTGAGATTTAAAGAACAACAAATGCAGCCATGTGTAGAGCACAAATGTTGAAGTCCGAGTCCTACTTCTGTTTCTCCCCTTGTCTTCAGCTCTTATCTGACCTAGTCAGGAAACAGAGATAACCAATAACACCAGCACCAAGCAGAGAACTCTTAGATTGAACTCTGGTCTGAGTTTCTGTGAGAGATTTTAGTCTAAACTAGCCAGCCTGACAACATGAAAGGACAGCAAACAACAATAAAATAAGATGTTACTATAAGGACAATGAGGACTGCTTTGTATCAGACAGAGCTTGCCAGAACGTTATAATGCATCTTAACACAGCTAATCATGCTAAATAAAATGTAGCCTTAAACACACGTAGGACTAGGATTCTCAACAGGGCCTCCCATTTAGCATGCAGCATTTTTATTTTTTTTTTTTCCCCCCTAACCAACTGTGTTTTGTACCACAAGGGATGGCTAATACAATTTTGGAAAAAGAAAAAATAAATTCATAAAATATGAATAAATAACCATAAGTTGTTTACACAAATAAACATTCTGGGGCATGGGATTTTATTCAGTAATTGCCATATTGGTCATAAAACATGCCTGAGAGCCCAAAGTATTACTTTATTGCATTTAGCAGCAACAATTAGCCTCTCAATTTTTCACTGCCTTAAACAGTATGGTTTTCTACTCTCTAAGAAGAGGTAAAAAAACCCAAACAAAACCCAGGCTCTTCCGTGTGGCTGTACACTCCACAGGCATATGTGCAAGTGGTACAAAAGACCATCAAGGCTTGAACTGTGATCTGTGCAGTGTAGGAAACAAAAAGCGGCAGACAATTTTCTTTTCTATTCTGGGGGACTACGTAGGACAGCGGGAGCAGTGAAGAATTTTGTAATAAGGCTCTCTCACAGAAGTACCACAGGCAACAAATTCTTTACAGCTGAATAGGAGAATAAGTGCAAAACTGAAGACAACAGGAAGAGGTGTGGTCCCTAATGCATCATTTGCTGTATTTTATTGTCTGTGAGCCAAGAGAAGTAGAAGGCCACTGAAATCCCTAGAGAACAGAAGAGCCCAGAGAACTACTGAATTAGCAGGCTTCCTAACNCCCCCCCCCCCCCCCCCCCAATTAATCTTTGAGTTCAGAAAGATAAATAATATAATTAAGTAATTTGGAAACACTTGTTTTTCCCCCAGTAGTAGGCATTCAGCTAAACATGGCAGCCAAGGGGCATGTCATGAGGACTCCAGTCTTGCAAACACTTGCAACTGGAGGAAAAGTGCAGATGTGATAGAAACTTGGGAATTCCGTTCAGGTGAACTACAGATGCGATAGAGGATGTAGATACTGATGCAGCACAGTTACCTCACAATTTGGATAATTAACCTATGGGTAATCAAGAATTGACAGTATTGCGTAACTGCAGAGGCTACTGCATCCTAGAAACATTGCTGGGAATATCTATCTTGTATTTTCATCTCACTAGAACTCTAATTTGGACAGCTTATTGACCTACTTTCAGTATGCCACTGCTTTCAGTGTGTTAACCCCCCCATCCCCAAACACTCATGGCTATTTCAAGTAAGCACAAGAAAAAGAAAGATGAAACTACAGATGTTGCTTGTGCATACAATCAATGCATCCCTCCCCCACTAAAGTTTAATAAGGATTGTTAGTACATCATTGTAGCTGGTAATTGTGTAGGTACACATGGTAATTGCATGTATTTGCACTAATTATGTAAATGCACAATAATTAAAGCTCCAGGGTTTTCATGGTATATTTTTGAGACATTCATGGATTTGTCATGGCAAAAGTGTCAGTGATGTAACCTAGTGGGAAAGGGGAGGAGGAGGAAGCTCAGGAGGACATGCTTCTTAAATAAAATACACAGATTTTTTAAATAAATAAGTGGATAGAGAACACTACTTCATCATCAAACACAGCTGTCATGCCCAGGCACAGTTTCTTTCAGAGCCTCTTATCAGGCTTTAAAAATATTCTAGAAAAACCCTCAAACACATTGAGTTTTTCATGGTAGGTTAAAACTAGAGATCATGTATTCCCCCACTTTCTCCGCTCAATGTCCCAGCTTTTCCCATTTAGCCAGTGAAAGGCAGGAGGACAAATTCATTTGTGCTCTCTTTTTGCTGTTGTGGTGATCACTTGCTAATATTACCAGTTTGCTTCCTCTCCCAGAGGCCTTATCACACTCCACTGAATACGTCAGTGGAAATATCCTGGCACTGCTTGGATTTGGATCAATCTCCCAGCACAGCGTGCTGCCTTGGCGCAGGAGTCTTACACTTGAGGTTCAAGTTGCTTTTGCCTCGGGGTCTTGCCCCTTTTCTACCTTCTCCTAAGACTTCACAGCCACCCCTCCACCCCCTCAGATTTTCAGGGGTGAACTTGCAGGTTCCCTCTGGGGAGCACCCAGACCTTCCCGCAAGCGCTTCCCCAGTGCAGCAGGCAGGAGCCTCCCGTTCCTCCCCTCCACCCCACGCTGCAGCCCAAGGCTGAGCACGCCATGGCACAGCAGCTCACCACAGCCTTTGCTCCTGCGCTCCATGGATCAGTAGGGTCTTGGGGAATTAACTACTCCTTAACGACTTCAGGCACGCGTAGGAATCGCAGCATTAGAAACACACAGCGTGCATCTCCTCCTACCAAGACAACAAACAGGGGCACGCGTTGTCCAGCTGTTTCGCTGGTTTTAGTCACCTCCGACGGCAAACCTCAGCAGCTCCCTAGAACAGTCCTTTTATCCTTATGCCAGGAGCACGAGGGGCTGTTAAGAAGCACAGCAATGCAGCAGAAGGTGCTGTGAATTCAGAGCACTACTGAGCATTTTGCACTGGAAAGCTTTATGTTTCAAAACACATTGTTTGAGATCTTAATCACTTAAGTCAAGTGCTGGTTTTTTAGTCACTGAAAGGTATCTGCCTTCATAAGACTTACACCCCTTAGAAAGCATCAACCTGACTTAATGCAGAAACATTCTTTACACCACCACCCCACCCATTTGATTTTGGGTGTGCTTGTTGGTCCCCACGGCAAGCTGCAGTCTCGCTTGTGCATACACAGCTACCCATCTTCGCTCAGACACCTCAACAGAGAGTCAACACCAAGAGTTTTAAGCTACCAAGGCCTAACAGCTTAACCCAAGACACAAAAGAGAGCTTCCTCAGCATTTGCAACAAAGCTTTGACAAGATTTATAGAACTCATAACCACACATTGTTGCTTATTTAAACCTAACCCTGTATACATGTGTCAAAAAGCTCTCTGTTTTTAGCACCTACCTTTACTGCACCCCAGCACACCATCAGCCATGCTTTTTACCTGTTGGACTGAAGACAGGCCACTCCAGGGCAACAGAAGATACAAAACCATATCCTGCAACCTTGAGACGCCCATAGGGCTGTACTACAAGCCTTCAAACCTTTCCCTAGGGCTCTACGTAGTGTACCCCACTGCTAATTTCAGGTGGGGTTTTAGTACAGATGTTTCAAATTGGCTACTTAGCCACAGCTGGGACAATAATTAGTTCTCTCTTTAATACTTCCTGGGCTGGAGGAGTTGTCAGGAACTCAATTTTTGTGGTTGCTTTTTAAACTTATTTTTGAATGTACAACCTGCTAATTGTTTTTGGTCTTTAAAAAAACCCCACAACCTAAACCCAACAAACCCTTCTCCCCCCAGATGTCCAAACCTCTACTTCTGAGAATAGGACTAATAAATGTTTCTGCACTTACTTAGAACATGGTGGAAAGAAATTACTAGAACTACAGTTCAATTGAAATAGCATATTTTTCTTGATGCTCTAAACAAGTTTCATATGAGTCAGATGCTTATTTTTTTTTTTTAAAAAAAGTGGTTTGGAAGACGCTCTTTCAATTTTAAGCTAAAATGAAATAAAAAATGTAGCTATGTGATAAAAATTGATCAAATCCAGTACAAAATTATTTTAAAAGCAGCTTTTAATTGGTGGGGTTCAATCAAACAAAAGCTGTCTGGGACAGAGACTATTTTCTACTTTATTTCTAACAATAGACATATATTCAAAGTTTTTATTTCCTATGTTAATAAGAATGCCTATACTCGTGCTTGATAGGGCTTGAACATGGTAAGGTGTCATTTTCAATTTTTCAATTTGCAGTAAAATGTTTTTTAATTGAGAATCCTGTAGGAGTACAGAGGATTTCACACAAATGTAGTCTTTCTGAGAAAAGAGAAGTATTGCTAAAAAAGTGATCTGTTGTATTAATTTCCTTTAATTTTTCAGTAAATCCATCTGTTCTTCAGCTAATGGATGGTGGATGTCTAAAACCACAGAATATGGGGTTTGTGGGCATGAATGGAAAGCAGGCAAGTTGGGTTACAGCTGGAGCACATTTTCTGTGTGTCTGCAGGGAATTTATTTCAGCTTGTCTTTGTTGTACAGCAGCATTGTGAGGCTAAGTTAGAGCTTTAGCTTGTGTTAATGCAGGACCAAAGGTCTTTCGGATGTTTATGTCTAGCAGCAACTTGTATGATAAACACTTACTTCCAGCATCAGGACTACCCAAGCCGAGTAAGCCCACAATCCAGTAAGGTCCCTTGGACCTGATGCTCCTCCACATGCTGCCCAAATACATTTGCACAGGCAGGAAAAAACTAATACTTCTGTTTGGGGAAGATTTACAGGTCATAAGGAGAAAAATGAATTTGTCTGGGCCCTCGGGATTTTTTAAAGGACTGGTGAATTGAAGGCATTTATGATATCTACTAATATTATTCATATATATCCTTTTAGTATCTCATACTCCAGCTGTGAGCTGCAATGCTAGTGATGCCAGGCCTGGTGCAAACACAGAGCTGTTCTCTTCATATTGCCTAAATGTCACTCTTGCTTTTCTAGTATGTTTCAAAAATCTTTTTACTGGTGAGGTCAGCACCAGCATCTCCATTTCACAGGAGGGAAAACTCTGTCATCAAAAGGTGACATGACCACGGTCACCTAGAAGGCCAACAGAAGGCGGCGGTGTAGATATTTTAGAGCTAGTCCTGCTCTCTTTACTGCTCCAGTGCAAGCACCTTCTTTTGTGAAGCATCTCTCTGGTCAGTGCCTGATTTATGAAAACAGTTTTGGTTAATCAGATTAGCAAAAGCAGTTTGCTGGTACAGCTGACATTCACATTCCTTAGCAAAAGGAGTTGCACTGTTACCTTGTCTGAAAATCATGTCCACAGTGTCTCAAATTGATAGCTTGGACATGGAAATATCTGCACTTAGAAAACAGTTTATTTAGAAATTAAACATCTGTGGGATTCTTTTAGCCTGCATGAAAAATACGAATAAATGTTGTTAAATACAAGTAGATCTAAGCAAATACAAATATATGCATATCAATGTACATCACAGGTGGAGGTTGTGAAATGAACTGGTTGCTCTGAGATCCTCGCATGAGAAATGCTGACACAGCACGTTATTCCCTAGGGACTGTTGGACTATACGAACTGTGGCTGTTCCAAGCCTGTCCGTGGTGAAGGCGCCCTTTACTGGATATTTGCAACCCAAATGCCCAGCAACGGAAGGTATTCTTGCAAATCTAGGCATCACGATTTACTCAAAAATCAGTGGCAGATGCGTGACCAGAACCTGTCCCTGACAGGGCAACTGCATTGTCAAGTGCCTTGTTCCAACAAGTCGGCAACAGTGTCTGCATATTTTAAATTGCTGTGTTGAGTCATCGTCATTTAAATGGAACTTAAACCACCTGAGCGTGTCATCCTTACTAACCTGCTACAAACTGTCTGCAGAGTTTTCCCTTTGTGGAGCAGGTGCAGCCCCATAAATTCATCCCTAGCCTGACCCAAAGCCAGGCAGTTATTTCCTAGTTGCTGTATCACAGTATGTTGCTACGAAGGGAAGCATACTAACGGTTGTTTGTTTGCTGTGCTTGTTCTTTTAAAAAAGAATAATAAAGCTATTGTTCCAAGCAGAATTACACTCGTTCCATTTTCCCTTGCCCTCAAAAATTTAAAAGCAGAAAAGTAATGATTTAATCCATTTCTTTAGCTGTGGGGTTTTATTTTATTTAATCTCTACACATACAGGTTTTTCCAGTATACATGCTGAAACAGCAGCTATTTGATTTCCTGTTATTGTTAATGATTCTACATTTTTTGTGAGTGTTTTGTTTTAAACAGAGGCTTATGCAGCAAGTTTGACTTGAATTAATGGCTTCCTGACTTTTAATGAAATTCTTTTTCCCAATGCTACTTTTCCATATTTCCTTTATGGATTTTCTTCTGTTCTTTTGGCAGCTGGCATGCAGCAGTTAGACCCTATCTGATAGGTAGGGGCCAAAATAGTCCCAACATGTAGAAGTGGCTTTAAGACCACTTATTACGACGGAGACTTCACCTTTAAAAACCCTGGAAAATCCCCAAACCTATCTGGAAGCATATACAGGATGCAATGTATGGCTACTAAAATTGGATTTTGTTTAAATACTGAATAAAACTTGTAGGTGGAAGCTAGCAACTAAAATTGTTTCTGTTCAGACTCCATAATCTCATGCGATGGGGAGTGCAGAGGTTATCGGTAACACCAACACATCCCACATTATGTCCTACATTGGCTTGGTAGGACTTGGAGATTGTATGAGTGGAGTAAAGGTACCCTCATCAATGTCCTGAAATCACAAGGCACCTTTGCTAAAAGCAATCTTAGGGAGAAGAAAGTACGAATTCTCATGCTGCCTGTGCTGCTCTATCGTTTTCACAGGTCAGAGAAATCCCAGTTATGGGGAATCTGCACTAATGCAGCCCATCCTCTCCTCAGTGTTGCCTCCTTGTATGGTATTTTAGAATCCGTCCTCAGGGACTGAAGGGAGACTTTGGCCCTACAGAGTGGGGAAGACACAAGCAGAACAACCAGCCTCTCAAATGATGGAGACGGAAAAAAGCAAAAGAGCAATAAAAACATTCCCTTAGCCTGATATTAAACATCTCTCCTATGTTGTTTTAAATTGATCTGGAGGAAAGGGTAGATAGAGAGAAGTGGCTCTGATCTTTTCAAAATATATGAACAATCTGTTTTGCTATTTTATAGGCATGTGGAAGACACATCTTGCCAGAGCTGAATTCGTGTAATTCATGTAATATTTAGACACCTGTAGTGAGATTATTTTTCCTGTTTTAATTTGAAGAGCCTGCATTTCTCAGTCTTTTTGCTGTTGAGACTACTGAAGAACTTAGCTATTTCTCTGGGGAAAACGTATGCCAAAAAAACTGGCAGTCTGGCCCAACGGTACTTATATTCCAAGTATTATAAAACATACGTAACAAGAGGGCTGTTGCCTTTTTTTTTCAGGGAAGCTGAACAATGAATCCCACAGGGCATCAATGGGAGCAGAGTCAAACCTCCCTCCATTTCAGTGGTTTTTGTCCGCTTTTGTGACATTAAGTTAAGGCCCAAATTCTACAAAATGCTCAACAGGGAAACTCGTGCAGCCCAGTGCCTTCCCTGAGGCACCATTTACATAAAATTTGTTGCAAGATTTGGATGACAGGCTCTTTTCTCCCTGTCTGTCTACCTCCTTGGGTATTCTTTTTCCATTGGTATGTTTTTCTTTTTAAATTGTTTCGACTGAAGTCAAGCAAAAATTGTTGGCACATTTTAAATCAGTGTCCACTCTGCTAATTGTTGGGCTGCCAAAGATCAGCCATGGAGCATTTGACTTCAGAGCAAGATTCGCGCTCATAGAAAAAGTGACTGTATTATATGAGATATGTAAGGATCCAGTTCTGCAAGACTCAATCAAGCCCTAAATGATTTGACCAAGAGTACAGCAGAGCCATGAGACATTCATGGTGAAAATGTGGCATCCAACTTCAGCTGTCCTTCTTCTGCAGAGGTCAGAGCATTTATGGATATCAGGCAAGTGGAGTACGATCTGCCCCTTTTAAATGGTCCATTACCATCCACAAGTGCTTGATAACACAGAGGACATACTTTTGCTCTCCTGGAACAATGCTGCAAGGTAAAGCTACTCCTCTGAAGTCGGTGGGGTTGCTCCGAGTCTGACTGCCAAGTGGTATATATCTAATCTAGCTATACATTTTAGTTTGATGGTAAGATTTCTACTTCAGAATTTGTTTTCCTTCAGAATCTCAAGAAAAAAGTTGGCACTTTGAAGATTTCTTGTGAAAAATTTGAAAAACCATGCTTGTCATCAAAATATTAAACAGTAATATCAATATTGCAATACTTAGTATACCATAACATTGGAAACAAAAGCAATTGAAATGAGTCAGCATGAAATGTTTTCCTCTTAGCAAAATAAATGAGCATGTTAAAATAATGCGTTTCTGCCCTCTGCCTTTGAAAATGTCATTGAAATCAACACATTCTCACAGAAGATTTGGATTTCACTCAAAGTGCATTTTCCAACTGAAAAGTGTATGCTCTCCATCAACCTGAACGGCTGCAGGAGGTAGAAGGAAATGATAAATCAGGCCCTCTGGATTTACACAGGAGTAAGTGAGAGCAGAAAGTGCTATACAGTATGTGTTAATGGGTGTTAATTCACATGTACCTGCTTACAGAGATCCGTGGGCAGCTCTGAATATTATGATACGTCCAATTTCTTTCTGTATGAGTAACAAAGAATATGAATACTTGAAAAGCTGAAGCCTGTCCTGGAGTAGAAAAGCCAGCCCTACTACAAAGAGATTCTTGTGCCTCTTTAATTACCCTTCTTCACCTATAGGTGGAATTTCCACTCCAACAGCTTTAGCAAGGAGCCTGTTAGCCTGGGAGGAGATTTCTGTTTGTCTTTGTACAGCAAACACTGGCTCTGTTGTGCAGCGCCAGTTTCTGATTCTAATGATTTCCTGAATTCATTCTCTTCCACACCTCAGGGAAGGAAGAGGTGATCCTCTTGAAAATTCAGATAATTGCTTTTATTTGATTTTTATTAAACCTCATTCAAGAATAATATGATGGCTTTTTTTATTACATTGTTCATCACTGTGGCATTTTTAAATTTGCTTTGCTAAAAGAAACAGTTTACTAAGCCAAAGATTTAATTCCAGGATTTTTGCGGAGAGAAAACTGGGAGCTTTTTTTTGAGATTGTTTTGATTTCAAAGACTTTTGTAATATTGATACCTATCTATTTATCTCCACTTTCTTTCTTTCTTTAATAGCCCAGGCTTCTTCCCTGGCCCCAGCAACCAGAGTGTGCTGTGGTTTATTGCGTATGCGTCTGGAGCTGGCAGGGCTGGCTTCGCCCTGGCTGTGCCTGGCTGCCCCTGAGGTGAGGCAGTGCAAGGGATGATCCTTCTCCCTGTCTCCGGTTATCGCATTGCCTGGGCGAAGCTGATACCCGCTGTCATGCGCAGACGGCTGTGGGGAAACAGCAGGCTCCAGCTCTGGTGGGAGATAAGCACGGGGTCAGGCACAGAGCTGCCACGGGGGTTATCCCACTATGCAGCCGGGGGAAAGCCACCCCCAGGTTTTAGCTGAGTCACGGGCGCTGGGGTGGCAACTTGGTCTTCCTGCTGGAGAGCGGGAACATGCAGCAAGGCCCTGATTAATCCATCCATCCCTCCCTCCCTCCCTATAAAACTCTTTTGTGGCTGACGTTACAGGTATTATTCCCATTGTACGCATGGGCTGACTGATGGGGAGAAGCAAAACGTGTAATCTGCACTTAGCAGAAATAAAAGGAATTAAAATTCAGGACCGACAACTTCATGTTGCTATCGCTAAAGAGTATGGGCTTGGGAAATTTAATCTATTTACCTCTTTGCTGCCAGTGTGACATCATCTACTGTCCATTAGTAAATCACACACAGAGCTACTTGATGTGCGGTTTTATGAGAGCTATTATTTTAAGAGCTGGTCATTTAAAGGTAAGTGTTTAGGAACATGAGATTTTCATATACTTTTAGAGCAAGTTTTCCCCTTTTCCATTTTATCACAGGAAATAACATCTTAAAACACTGTGAAGACTTTGTAAAAGGCTCTTTTTTATCTCAGAAAGTTTTTAACAAGAATCCAGTCATCTTAGTTAATCCCTTTAAACCATGTCAATATTTACTTTTAAGTGGAGTTTCAAATACTCAATCGGCTGCACTCTCAGTTTAATCGGGACAATTCCCATTGACTGGGAATTGCGGCTGAATACTGCAGGGGTTTACCTTGAGTCCTCGTAGGTACAACTTGTGATGGCAGTAAGGATGATGGGATGTCTGTTGTTAGCTTATGCATCTGTCCATGAATAAGTGGGTCCCCCAGGAATGTTTTTAGTCAGCTGCTGGGCTCCTGCCACATCTGTGACGTTCTGTACCCCCCACGAGGTTTCCAGAAGGGCCCGTGGTCATTAAAATAATCAGTGTGGGATTTATAAAACAGCATGTTCGCCCTTGTCTGTTCATCCGTATCTTTTGGAAGAAATGTGGCAATTTGGCAACAGCTTGACCCCTGCTCTGAAGGGTGACAGAGAGGGCCGGTCGCAAACCCCACCACGCCACAGAGGGTTACGTGCCGTGAATGAGCAGCTCCAGCGCGCAGCTGATCCCCAACTGCGAGGCGCAGTTTTGTTACTGAAAGCCTGTAAATATGAACAGGACTTCAACAGCTCTTAGAGGATAACGGGCAGCTACAGTTGGTTGAGCATAGGTGTCGCTGACAGAGCTAAAGACCCTTAATAAGCACTGCAGCCACTTGCCATGGTTATCTGCAACCTATAATTTGTGAGAGAAGCTTATTTTTAATGCTACTGGCACCTAGACCTTTTGTTTTCTAATTTTGATGGAGTAATGGCAACAGACCTTGCACTGTAAGACAAAAGACGGGCAGATGGAGCACCATTTTGTTATATAGTTACCCCATTTCACCCTCCCTTTCTTGAGGCAAGGGACAGGTTATTTCATACCACATGGGATAGCTTGCCCTTGCCCTTTTCTCATAGCAGACCTGTTTGGATCAGAGGAGAAGGCAGTGGGTTCAAGACACGGCTGGCATTGCATTCTTTAAGGTATCCAAGTCAACATGTCCTGCTCACATCCTCAGAATTAAACTGATCACTAGTTTTCAGGGCAATAAGAAATTTTTCTTCCATTTAAAACTGGCTTTTCCTTTGCTTTTTTCTGTAACATGGAACACAGTTTCTGCCTATAACAGTTGGGAAGTTTTATTCAGTAAGTCCTCTGCTACTGCGGTGACGCAGGGTATTCATGGTACCTCTGATCCCCTTCTTGTCTGTCTGCGATATGTCATAAATAGCCTTTTTTTTTTGAACTAGAGGCCTTATTTTTCCTGGGAAATGTTAGGAAGCATTTCCTTGGCTGAGGATGGGGAGTCATCATTCTCAGGAACCTCCTGACGTTGGTTATCTGCCACACCACTGCAGGGATCCCTTTGGATGACTTGGGTGTCCCCTTCCAGTCCCATGTCCCCAGGTAGGGGAGGTGTTTCCTATCTGGTAATACAGTAACAGCGAAAGGCCTCAGCTCACTCTCATGGTCCTCAGTGTGGGGCACCATAGGGATATAGAGGAGACAATGACTGAAATAATTTAAATCTTCCCTGGCTCCTCAGGGTAACTCCTGGCCTAGGACACCATGTTCCTTGTCATTTTCTTGACCACATCTTATGCAATCGCACGCTGTTTGCACTTAATGTTAGTGAAGTGAACTGAAAATTACAAAGTTATGGCAAAGATCAGAAGGCAGAAAAAGGTGAGTAAATATAAACAGCGAAGTGAAAGAACGTGACTGGAGAGCAGCGAGTGCTAAATGGCATATTTCACAAGAACTTGAGCATGCGCTTCCCTAGGAACCACACACGTCTGCAACACAGCTCTCAAATCTCCAGCTAGTTACCTTTTTCCTTCCAGATTAATGTTCATTTTAGGACACCTCAGCTTTGGCTACTGCTGGCTCTGAGCTATTTATTTTCTGAGAGACTGGCTTTCACATCATGTAATAAATTGCTGAGGTATATGGTGCATGCAGAGTACTGCTGGGCACTTTTCAACTAAAAACCAGACAGGATCAATNGGGGAGGGGGGGGGGCAAAAAAAAGTGCTATAGATTATTTTGTTGGGTTTTTTCCCCCACAACAATAACTTCACAGAGAAAAATACCCAAAGTGGTAACACCCTCTCTTTGCTTCTCTTTTCCTTTCTGGTAGAAGTTTGCTAAAATTAAACGTTTTCAGAATTATTTTGAGTTTAAATAACTTAAAAGTAGATCTGGATCTGGAATTTGACTAAATGAGAAGTGAAAGAAACCTTTTCTCATTGCTTCCTCCTGATGCTAAAGATGTTTCACATTGCTATGATGCAATATTTCGGTTTTGTGAGGTAGAGTGGCTCTGAGCCCCCCCCATCCACTGTCACAGCTGTGGCAGTTCCTGCCACACTGACAACTCTTCCATGTTCTAACAGCTTTGCAGTATAAAAGGACAACACTGCTTCTTTGCTTGGTCTCTCTGGAGTAACTCAAAAATAAACCAGCACATATCAAATAAACCCTACATGTTTTGTCTGTCTCAGATTCTTCGCCATCTGGAGGAGTTTCCTTAGGGCTCAAGAGTCTTTTTCCTGAAGACCGCACCCCCACCAGGCTACTGAAGCGTGCTTGTCTCTTCCTCTCTCCTCCCCGAAAACTTCCTTTTGAACATTATGAGTCAGTTATATGTTTCCTTATTATTGTCTGATCTCACTTGGTCAGAAAACAGTCCCCTTTTAAGGTCTGTTGTCCCTTAACAGTCCTTGAATAGATAACAATCCATTTCAGTGTACAGTGGATCCCCAGCCGTGTTAACATTCAGAACAGTAGAGCAGCTTTGCAGCAAATCTCTCCATCCTCCCCATTTATTCTGCACTGGTTTGATTTGCTGTTTTGGTGCATATGAATCATATTCCTTTTGGAGGAAACTAAAGCAGAAGTTCTGCTTCAGGTGCACACCAGTGGTGCTTCAAGCCCTAGCGGGGACAAAAGAGATCCGTTGGATACATTTAAACCACATGGCTTTAGGATGTCCAGTCCAGTAAATCAAACTAAATATAATCTGAAGTGAAATATTAAATCACGGGCACTGTAGATGTAGAGCCCTCATAACCAGTTGCACTGTCCTACTGGTCTGTTCTTACTGTGCCTAATGTCTTGCTAACATAGATAAAGTCAGAGGCACGTAAAAGGTACAGCAGCTTCCTAAAATCCATGCATTCATAAGTTTCTGAGATCATTTAAGCTCCTGACTTATGTCTCCAGGCAGCTAGCAATACACAGATGGTGTAGTCTACAGAACCTACAGAGCTGAATTTGGTAGATACCTTAATTTGGTGTTACAAGAATTAATGCATTTGTATGTGATAAAAAGATGGGGTGAGCAGAGAGAGCATCTATCAATATTTCACCTATTGGGAGCTGTGGTTAAGTTCTTGAAGCTTTGAGATGTGGTCAGGCTGTAGAGCAGTTTAGGATAACAAGTGAAGACTGCTATCAGGTCCAATTACTCTTGAAAGGAGATTAAGAGAGGCAGAATATAATTACTTGAACTGGAATGTAGCCAGGGTGTTGGTCTGATCATTTGCTATATGATCATTAATGACTGTGGTAGAAAACTGTGGATTTAATGCCACAAGGTAAATATTCACTCTCACCAAGGAGTATGCTCGTTAAGAATAATATGGATGCAGTCATAAAAGAACGTTAATTGAATCCTGTGTACGGGTGAGCATTCATCTTCTGAAACCAAGTATCAGCACTAACATCACTCAAAATACATAGAAATGCTGCTTAACATCTAATGGGGATAGGGAATCGAAAGGGCTCTCTATCATTTCTTTTGGTTCTGATGATAAGGCATAAGATGAAATTTCCATAGTTAGTGCAGACTGGCCTCTTTTGGATAGTACAGACGCAAACGTATAAGGATGCAAGCAAAACTGCTAAACAGTATGGATTTAAGGAATGGCTTACCAGAAATTCTAGATATGAAAAGAAGCTTTTGAGGTGTCATGGAGGCCAGAATGTTTAACAAATGATGTACTATCTTGTCTTTTGTTCTTCTTCTGTCCTGAAAGTAAGAGCAAGATTTTGTATGTCAGTAGTGTCTTTCATGCATTTAGATTACCCTTCAATTGAGTTTCATAGTACTCCAAAACAGAAGGATAAACAATATATGATAATTGCTTTACCTTTTACTGCAGTGCAGCAGATACATAACCACATTATCGATAGAGGTGTGAAAAAAAAAAAGATCAGTGCTTGACAATGCTTGAGGAATTTGAGAAGGTAAGAACCCAGCTTATACTTTTAACATTTGAGAATAACAAATTTAGTCCTATGACTATGTCTGTGCAATACTTAGGTCATCAGCTACTAAAATGGTTACACTCATCTTTTATATCCAACCTACTGGTTCCTGCTCAGTTCCTGTTAGGATACTGGGCACTACAGCAGTTGCCAGACTTTGAGGACTTTTAAAATAATTTGCTAGTGAAAGATAGTTTGCTTAATTAGTGCCCACAGTGGCCAATGGCTCTGCTTCACAGCTCACCTGAAGAAGGGCATATCTAGCTGCACTGTGTTTCTTACTTCACATAATACATAGGCTCAGTCAGAAAGGTCCCTCTGCTGAAATCTGAGAGCTGCATCCACAGATGCTCCTAGAAGAAATAGGTTAGAAAGGGCATCTCTGAGTCTTTACCCACTAGAGGAGCACTTTTTAATTAAATAACTACTGAGGAAGATCCTGAAATGATGTCATGCAGGTCAAAACTAAAACCTAATGGCCACTAATGTAGTTTGTAGCAAGTCTCTTTCCTTTAGTAGCACCAAAGTTCCTCAAGAGGCTCCTGTGCCGGCTAATGTTTTGGAAGAAAGTCTTGATAGACTGGGAAAAACTTTAAATACAGCTTGTGAAGCTCGCTGGTAAAGAACTGGCCATTTAAAATGCATGAGGCTTGATCCAGAACTTGCTCAAATATATGGGATAGTCTCTTTCACATATGCAGGCAGGTGAGGCTTTCATTCAAATGGATGAGCTTGCAGGAAGGTTCATCCAAACCCACAGAAAATGGTAAAGACATTTGTGAATGAGATCAGGGGAGAGAGAGAGAAATAGCAGTCTCTCCTCTTACTGCTTTCCTGGAAGTCCCACAAGCCGTTTTGTGCTTCTGGAAGAGCGAGAGGTAAGTGACCTACTTGATTTGAATCAAAAGAATCTTGTTAAAAATATTCAAGCCTCTGAGAGAGCTGCTTACATTAGCATGATTATTTAGTCTGGGAAAAACGGGCTTCATTGCA
This sequence comes from Pandion haliaetus, assembly GCA_013401275.1. Taxonomy (NCBI): domain Eukaryota; kingdom Metazoa; phylum Chordata; class Aves; order Accipitriformes; family Pandionidae; genus Pandion; species Pandion haliaetus. Next base: position 73,901 of record VYZV01012845.1, on the reverse strand, counting down.
GTTGTCTTTGGGAGGCCCAGAGTGCCAGCTGCAACTCCTGAAAAAGGAAATTCCAGCCAGCACAGAGAGCACTCCTGTTCCCATTGCCCAGAAGTCGCCTGCGCGTGGCCAAGGCTTCTGGAGGCTTCGAGACCCTCTCACTTACTGCTTTTTTACAGAGTAAGGCAGCAGCTGTCATAAACGAGCGTCCTTTCTGAAAGAAGGGATCAGACCTGCCTTCTGAGGCACCATTGATAACTTTAATAACCTGTCTGGCAGAAGACAACCAGAAGAAACCAGATCTGGAACTGGCAGAGAGACCTTAAGGTCAGCCCTATTTCAGCACATTGCATTTAATAAGGGAACAGGAAGAATAAATGCCATCATGTCTTTTATAGTTCAATAGTTTGCATGCTGGGAGAGGAAAAAGTCTGTAGTGTAGTGCATGAAGTTTTATGTCATTCTCTTACTTCTGAGCCTGTAAAGGCACGTAACAGCTCTTAACCTAACACTGCTGCTATTGATAAACAGGAAAACATTCATTAAACAGCATAACTCTGAGGAGAAGACTTAATTCATCAAGCCAAGTTCATCAAGAGGGGGATCCTTCATAGCATCATTACATGAAAGGTATGTTTTTTTCCTTTTTAACTGAAACTATGACGGGTCAGACCCTCAGGCACCTTGTAACAGTGGTGGCCATCCCAGAGGTTGTGAAGGATTTTATTGACCACTAGGCATTTCATACTGCTGCCTGGAATGAAGAGGAACTTTATTCTAGCAGAAATATACAGGATATAGTGAGCAAACAAGGGAGCTGGAACACGCTGCCTTGTGCAGAACCACCCTCCCTGCCCGTGAATCCACTGCAGTAAATTAACTGCTCCATGGACCATCTCTGATGTTTTGTGGTGTCGGATGCTGTGCATGAGCGGCTGACATGCAGACGCGTGCTCCGGTGTTCGTTAGAATAAGAGTTTATGAGGAGCAGAAGATGAAGTAAGACTTGGGCGGGTGGGTTGGCTAGAGAGAACAATTTGAAATGTCATTGAAGTTCCCAAATTTCCTGGTCAGAGCAGCTGAGATGATGAAGAAGAGAGAAGGAGGCATCTGACTTTGTTTACAGGTATGAGCTTATAGAAGATTGCTTCTTCCACATCCTCCTCCTCTGAGTTTCCAAAAGTGCTCTGTTTTACTTCTGCTCTATTGCAGCCCAGTACTCATACTGAAGCCTTGGAGCAAAGCCACAGTCTAGCCTTTATTTCTAGCCTCATAGTATAGATGCATAAATAAAGTAAACTCCCTTATGGCAGTGTAATCTTCAAGAATACCTCAGCTTGAATAAACTTTTATAGCAAAACTATAACCCTTCCCTTGCAAGTCAAACGAAGTTCATCTGATTTGTATCTTTTGTTATTAATCATTATGGACCACAGTGAGAGCGAGCAGGTTCCGCTGTTTCCTGGCAGATAAAACACCACATGTGCAAGAGATAGTAGGAGGCAATTCAGTGGAAGTGACAGTACGCTGGCCAAAGCCCTCCCGGCACGGGCAAACTCTTTGACTGCCTGGTCAAGGCATGGTCACGGCCACTTGGGGTTTCTCTGCCGCCTGCCAAAGTCCGTGGAAAAACAAAGGGGAAGTCAAATAGGAGGTAACATTTAAGTTTGGTTTTAAAATTAAGATGCAAATCTGCTACACAAATATCCTACAGCAGGCAAGTCCAAAGGGAGCGTGTTTCATTTTGGATCAGCTTAAATTTCTTAAACTAACTTCACTGACATTTGTCTTGTGCCAGTTAATTTGCTTACGTCTGCCTTACCATGATCTCACTAAGCATAGATAAAGTTCTCCACACGAAGGTTTATGCTAGCATGGCAAATCTTATGCTGTAACAAAAATGGTTTTGTATCAAACTTGCCCTGCGCATCAGCAACAACCACCACTGTGCACGGTTATTTGTTCTCGGCAGAACATTTGCTGTTTCATGGGCAGACTGTGAGGAAAACCAGAATAATCCTTTTGCCAAGGAAGGTGCAGAGCAGACTTGAACAGCTGAAGGGAGAAATGGAGGCAGTAACCACCTTGCAGGTAATTTTTAGCTGACCCTGGCTATCTGCTTTTTACCATAAAATATTAGTTTGCAATATTTTCATGAATATAGGTATTAAAAATATAGAAGGATTTCAATGCCCTTTGAAACTCTTAATGATTTTAGGTGTAGAAAGATAAAATTATTGTAGAAAATTAATCTAAAAAGTTATTTTTTTTTTTTCCAAAATTATCCTTTTCTACTCAGTTCTAATCCTCTTTCTTTATAAAGCTGGAGAAAAAAAAAAGAGTTTTGTAGAGTACTTTGAGGAAGGTATCAGTTCTCAGTCTTTATTTAACAATCCTCCCACACCCCAAACAATGCCTTTGGAGAGTTATATAGCTCACTTGTTAAAAAAAAGTTTTAGTGTCCGTTTATGAAACACTCTTTAATCCGTATTATCACAGTTCCTATCACTTCTTATGACTGCTTCTGCCTTTCGCAACAGATATATAGATAAAAATCAGTATGTTCTAGTTTCCCTTTGTAAACCATTAAAAATACACATAAACAGAACAATAATGTCACACAGCTCAGCCATTTTTTCCCTTTCTCTGTAATGATCAAGAGCCTGTTGGGAAGCAGCGGCCACCAGCTCCCCATGTCAGTGACTGAGTGTGGTCTGTAAGGAAGGACAAGGATCAGTCTCCCACCTTTGGGGACAGCGGAGTGGAAACGCAGAGAAAAGCTCCTGCTCGCTTATGGGCAGGAAGGAGGGCAATTTTTTCTGTTCCAAAGTTAATTGCAACTTCAGGTTCTCTCTGAATACCTTTCAAGTACATCTACTACAAAGCCTTTGGAGCCACTGTTATTTACAAAGTAGGAAAGTGCAAGCAATGCAGATTGTAAGAGCTCTTTTCCAGGAAGAAAGCAAGAGGTCTGCACTCTTCCAGCATCTTACCAGGGTTAAAATTACAGTGATTGCAGTTGTAGACAGGCAAATAGTCATCTAGCATGTGATTTTACCTGTACAGTCATGGAGCTTGCAATGATTAATGGGTAGGTTCATTTTCTATATTTCATTTTAAAGCTTTGGGGCTATAGGGCTCTTTTGAATGTCTGGAAGTTTAACTATGTTCAGCTACCCATTGGTACTGGAGCCCCTTTCATAGAAATAAATAAATAAATAAATCATAAGTAGCCTTTCTGGTGAGTCCTCTGCATATTACACTATATGCAAAGCCATCCTGATATATACTGTGCCCAGGCACTATACCACATTCACTTTCCAACTTTACTCCAGTCATGAGCAAATGCAGCAAAGGAAATGCACACCAGAAAAAACCCTGCATCGTCTTGGTGTTCTGGATAAGTTCCTCCTTCCTAGTTACTGTTCCAGATGTTTACATTGCCTTTACTTTGCCTTTCAGCCGCTGAGTGAATCAAGTTGCTGGTACTGTTCAGAATGATTTCTTCCTCTCTCAGCCTTCTTCCCACAGTTACAATGTTAAGTTTTCTGAAAATATTTACTATCAGAATCCTTATTTTTAGTATGTAAATGTAATTGGGCCAAATTCAGGAAGGAAATAAATAGGTATGGATCTGACCTATTGACTACAATTTAAACTCAAATAATACATGAATAAGCTGCATATATATAGATGAACTATGAAATCAAAGAATTAATCTGCCACACTCTATGTAAGTCCACTATGCCCATGATTTATTTTAAATGTCTTTGGGTAGGGTCACCTTCTTTCAGCATGCCAATATACACGACCATTTGTGCATGTAGAAGTCGATCATATCTGAAAAAGCTGTGGTGCTGGGATGAACCTTTTATATTCTTTTAAGGTGCACCTTCAGATTGTCTTCACACCAAGACTGGTACCTATGTGAAATGGAGGCTGCATAAGAAAAGCCTCCGGAATAAAAGCAGGAAAACCGGCAAAAACTTCATGTTCACTGTGACCTGGCACTTTCCCAATACAGCAAAGAAACTTGGACCTCCCTCTCCCTGTTGCCCAGGATGGTCTACCATGCAAGATCCTTTATTTCACCTGTAACGTTTTTATGATGGCTTACTCAACTCAGTTCTGTCATCACAGAAGGATTAGAGGATTGCTAACTTCCAAAACATCCCTTCCTCAGGAGGTGCAGACTACTTTAAATAGCTAGTCAACTCACTGGGAGTTAGACACCAAGCCCATTTGTTTCTTCAAATGATACTAGGCATCAAGGTTTGTCTCCAGCTACCTTTGTAATTTTGGCCTAATGCTGCACTCATCACTGAGAATTTCTACAGCTGTGGAAACTGTCAGTGTTACAGCAGTATAAAATTCAAACAGGCTCTGTGTGGTGGTGTCTGATAAGATAAGAAAAGTTATTTTGTGATTTCAAGATAGTTTGTCTCCTCTGACAGCTTTCATGTCGGTGTTAAGGAGTTCTTGCACAGCATTTGTCTGCATTTCTAGGAAACAAATAGTTTGGGAAACAGTTTACTTGATTTTTTTTTTCATCTAATAAAACTAACAATACTGATTTTTAAATGAAATTAGGATTCTCAAATAAAAAAAAATACTTACTATCCAAATATGTGCATTTTACTACTGCATTTCTATCAGATTTCACTTTTTTACTGAAAAATACTTCCTCAGAGAAGAAAAAAAAACCACATGATACAGCTTTCACAGAAGCACTGTTATTTTTGTGCTTAGCTGAAATGTTGAGAAATGGTAGGGAGGAAGACTGTTTTGAAAATTTTAGGTTGCCTTCTTGGAGATCTGGTGTCCTTGGGATGGTACAGAAAGAAGTAAAATCCCCCAAATAAGGCTTTCATTCTGCAGTTTCATTCTGGCTAGCGCTCATGTAAGGACATCATTTCCTGCTCAGGAAAAGGCCCTACCTTCTCTTTAACAGAGATGGTCCTGTTCTCATTTTCTGCTTATTTTGCACCGGCACAAGACTCCCATAGTGTGTTACAATCATGAGGATATAATACATGCATTACCTGCTGCAGGCAATGCCCCTCTGATTTATCTGTATCTACTCCAGGATCAAATGTTTTCATCTAAGCAAGGTGAGTGCAGTATGACCTTATCATGCCCTGTAAGACACTATTGCAGAAGAAATCTTGGTTCATGCTGTCATAGTTTGCATTCTTGAATGTATTCTTCAGCATCCAGTCATGCATGAGGTCTCCTGCGTGTCTACACCATGAAGCCGTGCCTCCCTGAGCTTTACCAAACGTGTTCTGCAGCACACATCGTATGTGCAATGCCCTCTGTTCAGACAGCAGTGGTGGTCTCTGCTCTGCAGGGTTGTGCTTTTAAAAAATAAGTTTCCAAAGGAGCAGGGGCGCAACAAGCATGTAAGGCTGCGAGGTGATGCTTGGCCATGTTCTGATAAAATATTAATGAAATCACTTGGAAATCAATGTAAGTTTTACTCCTTACGTCAGTGCAGGAATTAAGCTGACGTCAAACACTTCTGAAATATTTGAATGCACAAAGCTTTACTTGGTTGCAAGGGAGAGCCACAGAAAAATGAAGTGTCCTGCTCAAATCTGTTGCTGAGGTTGCTATGCTCTCTGACAACAGCATTCACTTCCACAGGCTAATTCTCATCCCCCTTTATGATCATTTCTAGCGGTTCTTTTCCCCCTACTGTCCGTACAACTGCGGCATAGCAGTTTGCTCTGCCCTACATCCCTGCTAGCTTTCTGTCACTCCAGAAACCGTGCAGACAGACATGTTAAAAGGCCACATCTCAGCATTACCCTGTGGGGCACGGAGCGGCCCCCCCCGCGCCCCGGTGCTGATGCTGGCCGTAACGCAGCAGCCAGCCCCCTCTCGGACCCCACTGTGTGTGAGAGCTAAGACATGGGCTTTCCTAAGTGCTAAAGCCCCGGCTGTCAGGCAGGGATAGAGGTATGCTATAACCTTGAAGTACTCCTGAAAATTAAAGGAACTACGGTTAAAAAGATTAAGAAATTTGCTGTAAGACGCACCCCTTTCCAAGTTTTCTCTGTTAAAAAGAAGGCAATGCGTGGGTTTTTTTCTGAACAGGACACAGCATTCTCTGTTCAATAGTGCGCTCTGGAAACTAGGTTTACAAACTTTCGCTAGCAGCTTAGAAAAATATAACAGCGTATTTGCATTTCCTCGGCACAGGTCCTGACGTTGAGCTTGGGCAGGTGAGTTTTGGAAATTTTGGACAAAAGTACTGAGGGCTGCTGGAATCCATTTTAACAGCTAATACTTTGAACTTCTAAGTAAGTGAGATTGTGTCAGTAAATCTTTTCAAAAGATTGAACGATTTTTTATTACATTGAAGATTTTTTCTTTATCAGAATGAAGAACTGAAGAGGTTTAATAAATGCTCTTCTCCCCAGAGTCCTTTCGCTTTGAAAGTTTTACCTGTACTAACATCTAAGGGTCCAATTCACAGACCATGGGCTTGCTGAAAACATTCTTGTTGAATACAAGGAGAGGTCTGACCCAGGCCCAGGGGAGAAGACCCAAAGCCGTCATTACATGCAATGTTCATCAGCCTTAGGTACCACTCAGCAGACCATTTTAACACATTTTGTGTGTGGGCCTTTTGTCTTCGGTGTTTCTGTGGTGTGTGACTCAATTGAACTTTATAAATATCAAAATAGACATGCGGTCAGACTGCTGTGGCCGCAGCATGTACAAGGGAAGGGGTCTGCTTGAAACTTATAATTATCCTCACTTTGTTTTCTGTGTATTGAACTTTTTACATCTTAATATCTGTGTCTATATTTAGAAGCAGCTGCTGGTCTCTTTGGCTGCAGCACTTCACAGAGCACAGCCGTACTGTGCCAGCTCCAGTGCACTGGTTTTGTCCTCTGCATTTTTTTTCCCCTCAGATAACTTTTGCATGTAAATATATTTTGCTCCCCATGCTGTAAAACTGAAAAAACCACAGACTAGTGAAAATGGGGGAAATAGCCTGCCAATAAGAAGTGGATTTTTCAGATCCGTGATTTAAGAAGTCTTGACTGGAAATCAATTCAAGTCTATCACGGAGTATTTGAACTTCAAGACATTTTAGTATGAAGCTGAGGCAGGAGAAAACACATCAGGGTCCTTTAGAATGGAAAGATCCATTGTTTTTACAAAGAGATAAAAGCAGACTTCCCAAGGACAGAACAGCACTCCCTCAGAGTTTTGCACAGGATTCAGACTAAACAACCTGAAGTTAATAGAGATTTTTTTTCTTTCGCTTTTCATTCTCCTTTTCACTAAAACTAGCAGTGATGCCATGCCAGATGTGTGGCTTGTGTAAACAGCAAAATCAAGGTGTTTTCTTACATTTCTACTAATAGCTTTACCCTCTATTCTGCATATGTCCCAAGACTGGGGACATCAATAGTACTGCAATTTCCTTGTCCCATCTATGTTATTTTTCCATATGCAACTGTGCTTGTGGTGTTTGCTGAAAATTCCATCTGTTAATTACCTAAAAAAGGCTTATACCAAAGAACTAGTCATGTCAATCACATCTTTGGCCTCCTGGCTTGTCCTTATGCCACCATTCACAGTATAAGGCTGTTCTGGCAGCATGGCCTGCTGTACATTTTAACACAGTCGTCAAGTGCAGTACATGATCATCATGAAGAGACAAAGAAACAGGATTTGTATTGCAGGTCACCACGTGATTATACAATGGTTATTTGAAATCATTGGTTGTGTAATTGCTTGAAACTCTCTTGGAGATTTTTTGAGCATTTCAGAGGTGTTTTAAGGGGATTACTTTAAAAGATTAGTGGTTAGAAATTAATAAATGCAATGATTTAGGGGCCTTTTTCCCCTTGTATTAAGAAAAACCCAAAGCAATTAATTTTAACATTTAATCACTGCTATTCTTTTTTTTTTTTAAAGAAAGGCCATAATATATTTTATGTGGGTGCTGAAACACGGTGCCTATGTCAGACTCTCTCCTGTTACCCACTCATGGACAGATAGAGTGAAAAATAATTCTTCCATTTTAGGGCTCTCTCTTCCATGCTTTACAGCCAAATACCTTTTCCCCGTGGCTTAATATCCTAATTCACTTAATGTGGACTCACCCTCAGGGTCCAAATCTTTCAAGTGGCTTGTAGGATATTATTTAGTGATGAATATAGGTGACAGTGTATCACATCCACTGACAAAGAGTACAAAGCATACACAAGCATAGTAGGGTTTGCAAGAGAGTGGCTCCAGGCTGCAATACAAAGCAAGAAGCAACACATAGCACAGTTTTGCAGTGAAACTTGAAATGATCAATGTTTACAGAATAGATTTTAAAAAAAAAAAAAAAAAAAAAAAAAGGAAAAAAAAAAANAAAGGAAAAGAAATAAGGCTGCTTGGGGAAACAAATGTCTGGTGGAAGAAAAGTGTGAGAAAGGGAAAGCCAGTTCTTTAGGAGGTAATCAGATTGCACCTGAAGAGCAGTGAAGCTAAATTTAACCAGCAAGAAGTTCACAACAATACAGCTTAACAGCACGGTTAAACAACGTAAAAACACTGAAATCAGCCAGAGATTCAGATATTTAATGCCTCATGTCCCAGGAGCTGACTCAACAATAGCACAGTAATATTTCAACGTACATTTTACAACATATTTCCCTTGCCAACATGCTTAGGACAATCTATAATTAGATATAATAATTGGGACCATGGTAATATATTATTTGAGTTGAGCGAGTGTCTTGCAGTAAAAAGACACACTTCTTGCTTGTTGCATTTTCCTTAAGCAAACTGGACTTTTCATAGAGATAGCCAGATCACCTACTTTCTGATTACTGCTTTTTCAGTTTTCTTGAATTGGAATGATTACTGTTTGTCTGGACTATTCCTTACTCTATCCAAATCTCAGTTGCCTACACTTCTGCAGGAGCTAATCCTTAGATAAAGTAGACATACTGTTGAAGTTGAGGGTTTGAAATTTTGCTTTGTGTAGTCCCATTATGTTATTTATAGTTATTGGTTATTACACTTTTTTTTTTTCTTTTTTTTTGCCGTTACAGCTTTAAGAGAGTGAGGTCAGATCTTTGTGCCAGGGCTATCATGTAAGACTCAGCAGAAATTGTCCTCTTGACATGTCTAGTAGAGGCCATATCACCTCCAAGTTTGTTATCTTCTGCTGGCCACACCATGGTCACTTAGCAGAAACTGCATATGGATACAAACAGTCCTGCTCTGCAGTTCAGGTCCTGCTGCCTCCTTTCTCAGATGCAACTGTGAAGCTCTTTGGAGGGATGATGGCAGAGCATCTGCCTGTGTTTATCAAAAAGTGGCTGGTATGATTAGCTGTTTTAATCTAGAGTTCTGGCTACCTTTGTTAGGATTTCTAGGTTTTCCACGCTGCCACGGAAACACATATGAAGATTTAGCAGGGAGGAAAAAAAGAAATCTTGGAAAGGCAGTAGTGTTCAGGGGACAAAGTTTAATCCTTATTAGGTGGTGCAATGTTGAACATGATTTGCTGTACTGCAGCTTTGTTAGTCAGCTAACAGCTTGATTTTACAATTGTGCTCACATAGAGTTCACATTTTTATTTAAGAAATGTCAATAAAGGTAATATGCCTTGTCCTGTAGCTATGGCTTGGAAAATAACTGAGTTAAAACTTAGTTTCTTTATATGGCACTTAAACTTTACTAGTGTTTTTTTTTCTTTTATTGATCTTTTGAACACTTCATTTGATACCAAAACTAGAAGCAAGCTGAATCACCCATTCAAAATTTTTAAGGCAAGACTGGACGGTCCACAGTCTAAACTGAAATCTGAATATTGGAAGATCACCTTTCATCTACAAAGGGCTAAACCAAAACCTGTTTCCTCCTGTCTTCCTGAACTTAGAAGTAGTCTGATCCTGTCAGCCTGTGCAGAGGCTGTGAAAGAGAACATCTGAACCGTGATGCCAAACTTTGGCTACAAATTGCCACCTCTTCTAGGCAAGAGCATTTTCTTCTATTTATCACAGACCCTCTGCTTTTACTGTGAAATAATGAAAACGATGCAGCAGAATGCACAAATACCCTGTATTGCTTCACTGCTGGCACCAGGTGTGGTTCTGGGGACAGCGGCACTGTCCTGTCAAGGAAACAAAAATGGCTTTGCTGCAAGTGCAGCCATTCAGCCAAGATAGGCTTCTGATTTCTCACCCTGGCTAAGCTACGCAATGTGATTAAATTAGATCTCTTACATTGTTCACTGACTTCTGGTAAATTACACCTTTGATTTCTGGTCCAATGAAAAGGTGCTAATTACCTTTTTAAGTGCTCATTTAATGTTCTGCAGTGACATAAAGCATGAGTGCAGCCGCCTGCATGCCTGAACCTTCCAGAGCTTTCTCCCTGGCTGCTCGCTCTCATCAGCCTTTTTCATTTTTCCTCTGCTCCTTCCTTCTGTCCCTCCAAGGCACCTGCTGTGTGCCAGTTCTTCTACAGCTGAATAAATCTACAGCGTTGTTTGCTGCAACTGGCTCCATTTTAACACATTAAAAAAAAAAAAAAAAATCGGCATCCTGTCTGGGTCTTATTGCCCAGCTCGCGTTACGATTTTTCTCTTAGATGGAGCTTAGCAGATCTCAGTTTGCAAATGGCTTCCCCTACTCTTCCCTTAAGAAAGCGGTTCATCTGGGGAAACATTTCATCCAGGCCTTACGCAGCCCACACCTCCCTCTTTTATAAACGCTTTATACCTGCTCTCTGCTGTGCTGATGTGGCTAGCGGCTCTCGGAGGTCACGGTGTCCAGAGCCACCCGCCAGGACCTGCACGCACGCATCACCGGGAAGCGGCCGGAGCCGGGGGCTGTGCTCACCTCGCAAGCAGCACACGGCCTGCGCTCCGCATCTCCAAAGCGGCGGGACCCCTGCGCAGCCTGTGCCTGTCCCTAGCGCCGGGATGCCTAGGACACAGTCCTGCCCTTCAGACTTCTTCTCACTTCAGTCCAGGTGCCCTAGACCTCAACGCCGGTGACTCAGGCCTCAGCATCTCAGCTGAGTCACGTCAAAGCCGTGGCTGCTCCCCGGCCTCGTGCCAGCTCAGATGGGGACACTAGAGTGGTCCCGCAGAGGGATTTTGAGAGCCGCTCTGTGGCAGCCCCCGTCTCCCCCCTCTGGGGAGCAGCTCCTCCCCACGGGTGGGCCAAGGCACAACTCCTTCTGCACTGGTTCTGAACTCAAGTTTTCAGGTGTGGCTTATTGCAACGAAAGCGGAGGCTTAAAATGCAGTTGTAACGTAAGTGCATGTAACTATATTCCATAAAAAAACTGCCAGATTCTAACAGCTTGTACTTAATTAGGGGGAAAACCCAAACCTATGCTTTTTCTTTTGTTAACCGCCAGCCCTGCCGCCTCTCTCTGGGGGCTTTCCTGGGCTCAGGGGCAGCAGTAAGCAGGCACAGCTCTGCACCTCGCAAGGCAGGTGCCCCCAGACCATCGCTCCCCCTGAGCCTGGAGCCGTGAGCTGGGCAGGGTCTGCTCCAGGCTCAGGGTAGCCCTGTCCCTGGCAGGTCCCAGGCTCGTGCAAAGCCAATAGCCAAAAATGTTTCCGTTTTCTTTAGTTCTATAAATGGGGAAAAGCCTGCGTGGAACGGTGGTGGCACAGACGGGTCCCAGTGCCCTGCCTCTGTGGGACAGGCAAGCTGACGAACCCACACTTGTATTAGGGATGGTCCAGGCTGAGGTTGTTTTACAGGAGATTTTTTTCCCTTCCCGGTTTAAACATTGTTAAGCCTTTTTCACATTAGCTTTGTTTGCCGCAACCTGTCGGTTATGGCTCAGCAGGGGCTCTGCTCACAAGTAATGTGCACAGCCGTGCTCCCGGCAGCTCTCCCAGGACAAAACACATTCACGGGGCACAGCCACGTCCCGTGTTCAGCAGGGCTCACCAGCAGGTGCTCATCTACTTCTATTAGATTTCCCTTTAAAAGCACACCATCTTATTTTTTTGTTGTTACTTCCAAAGGAGATTAAATATGCCCTAATTTGAACTTGAAGAACTATTTTGCTTTCACTGAAACATCCAGCTATGCTATATGAAACCCAGGCTTGTGGGGCGATTGCATGAGAACCGGAATGCCCCCACCTCCCTCCCGCAGAAGCCTACTGCCAGAGGTTTCATTCCCTAATCATTACCAGGACAAATATTCCTTGGTGCTATGGCGAAGCTCAGTTATTAAAAAAACAGAAAGAAAGAAAAAAAAGAAGCTACAAATCAGAGATTTCAAACAGCAGTTAATTTGCTTAACCATCACTTGCTTGCTCAGTGCCAGGGATCCTGTAGATATTTATGGGAGGCAATTCACTATAGTGAAGCTGCTCTATCTGAACGAGTGTGCACCTACGCCATGCCCTTGCTTGGCTCTCTGTTTTGTTCCTAGACTCTGTTTCTCCAGTCTCCCCCACTGTGACACACACCGTTTGCTACTGCACACCTCTGTGGAGATGGAGCCCATACAGAGTGGACAGCATGCTTCACTCCCAGGTGCCACACCAGAGACAAAAGAACTTGGATTATATCAAAGTTTGTTCCTTAACCTGAGGCTGGGCAAAGAGTACCTCAGTGGGGTTTATGCCCTCAAATGCCTCCACATCTTCTCATGCCGCACACCACACCTCCATGGAAGCAAGCTCTGTTTGTACCATGCTGGTGGCCGTCAGTGCAGCTTCTCGTCATTGCGGGCTCTTTGAACCAAAATGTCTCTTTTATGTACACATGCTGAAGTCACTGATGTTGTCACCAGACAGCCCAGTGAGGCCCACAACTACGTATTTGGACACGGCCAATCCACTCCGAAGGACTAAAGCCCAGAGCATTGTGGATACTCTTCAGTGCAACCCAGTTGACCTGTGGGTCTGGCTTCCCTCTCTGGTGTGGTCACTTGGGATGGGGAGCGAGAGCATTTTCCTGCTCATTGTGATCGATTCTTCCAACCTAGACCTCCATAAGCCCTTTCCTGCACTCAGCACAGACACTGCAATAGTGTTTCCAGACATATTCTAATGAGGCCAGGAGGATGTAAGGACATCCAAGGACCAAACCTTGAATTGAACAGTGAAACAAGGTTGACCTAACCATGGTAGCCTTCAGAATTTAGTCTTTACCAAAATTTAAACAATCCTTTAGAGCTTGCATATGTCTTCACAGCTCTCAAATATGCAGGATAGAGCATAAATAAGACTATGTGAAGGTGGAGAGATCTACCCAGATATTAAGAGAGATTATTCTGTACATAGATCTAGAGAAAATGTTTCAGACTGATTTTTTTATTTAGATGTGAATTGGGGAGCATTGGTAGGTAGCCGTAATGTTTATGAGCTATTTATGGCCAACTTGTGAAGTGGTTTGTTGTTTTGTTTTGGTTTGGTTTTTTTTCTAAAAAGGATAAAATATGGGAGTGTAGTTGAAATTGTCTTAGGCATAATTTTTCTCACTAAAAATGTATTCTTACATTTCAACTACTGTAATTTGGTTTAAAGGAATACTGAGAAGGGACGTAATTCTTTCAGAGTAGTAACTATTTTAGTCCTGAGAAGCTGTGAGGGTTAAACTGTTAACACACAAGTTTTTGGAAATACGCATGTGATATATTAATGACCCAATCCATTCCCCCAAGGAGCCATTTGGTTTTTAGCTTTTTAACTACTTTTTTTTTATTTATATTGAGGAAACAATCAAACTCTCATCTGGGACTTTTTTCATTGACATCAGTATGATTGCTTTGGGCTTTTATAAAGGAGAATTAATTAAGGGTGCTGATTCATGATTGAATTGGGTTCATCTTTGGTGGCTAAAGAGGTTACTGCTGAGGTGATAACCTCAGCTCTTCTGAACCTGACAGGAGTCGTGAACCAGAGACCCCCTCCTGCAGCAGCTCACAGCCCAGCATGTTAACATAAATTGAAATCAATGGCTGTTGGAGTTAATACACCGTGCTGTGAACTGTGATGGCCCAAGAGCAGAGAAACTACCTCCCCAGTAACTTCTGCTGGAGGGGTGGGATGGCCATCAGGAAGCAATAGCTTTTTCAGTGGTCCAGAGGCTACAAGTCCCCTTCTGCATCTTACCATCTAGCTACAGTGGGAAAAGCTGGATGTTAAATATCAGACTGAGCTGGATTTTTGTTAGACTTCTACATCCACTAGGCCTGGCTAGCGCGACTAGTCTGGTTGATTTCAGGAGGAGTTTTGTGGAGGTTTATGGCTCTGCAAAACAATAAGCTGAATTCTGTATAATTTTACTTTGAAATAAGCCAGGCAAAAGATACTCTTCCCAGCTCACATCACCATTCCCTGCACAATAAGTATTTTACGCATTATTTTAACTCAGAGGTGGGAAAAGAGCCAAGAATGAGTTCCCAAGGTATACAAAACCTTACTAAATTGGAGCGTAATACTAGGAAAAAAGTGCACATGCAGATGTGAATTCAACTGATCTTCAAGGGGATGTTTGCTTTTGCAATCCTATTCTCATTTCTACAGCTGCTGGTGATTAAAGCCTAGACCATTGTAGCTACTGCCAGTAAAAGAAAAGCCTAAATTTAAGTAGTGTCTCCAACAGAGGCAAAATTGAAAACAAGGTGCTAGTGTCTGGTTGTTAACACCTTAGACAAAGACCAGAAATACAGCTGGAGAATTTTTTCCCAAGTGAAGAGGAGACTTTCATCACAGAGGAACATTAAAAACAGTGCAGTTCAATGTCAGTCAAAGTTAATTGTGAATTTGTGCAAAGTTCAGTGAAGTAGGTTCTGCAGATTTGCTTGGAAGAAAACAACATGTGATTACATTCTTCAAATGTTTCTATTTTTGTTTAAAACGCAAGTTAAATATGTTCATAATGAAGCAGGAAAAAGACATCCAAAATAAACTGGATGGTTTAGGAACTTTTGAAGGAGAGCAGACAGAGATAGGGACCTTTTTTCAACTGCTTTTGTTTTTTTAGATCCTTACTTGTACGCATATAAAGTACCAAATTGCTGCAAGTTGTGCCCCTTTGCCATTCATCTCAATTCCTGACAGTTTTATATGATACATACACAACTATTTATTATCTTAGCTGAATTTGGCCCAGAAATTTCTACAGGAGATTTCACCTGGTATCTGCAGACTGCATTTGATCTCATACCTGCCACACAGTCATTTCAGTAAGAATATGTGATGGCAAAAAAATGTACAATGTTCTTATATTTAGGCATCATAAAACATTTGTAACCATTACAGAGTTGTACCTTAGGAACCGTATTGCAATGAAGCGGAAGACTCACCCAGGAGAGCATCCTCTGTCATTCTTCCTAGCTCACGCCGATTTCTGCAGGGCTTCGGATCAGGTATGGGACTGATTTGTCATTATCTTATTACTAAGAGTAGAGCCCTACCTCTGCTCACTTTTACTGGGAAGAGTGCAGTGGATGAGACACAATCTAGTTCTAACTCATGAATGACCAAACCACCACAAGTCTGGTTTTGACAGCCTTCTCGAGACTGCAGTGAGGGACTGTTCCCTGGGTAGTCTTGTATGACTCGCCAAACTTTGTACCACTCAGGCCATGGGTTTCATTTTAATTTGAGAAATCTTTAAGGTTTTACTGTTTACGGAGGACTGCACCCATAGCAATCAAGTTCATGTCTGCAGTGAGTGATGATGCAATTCTTATTGCTTTCCTAGCAAATGGGGAGAGGTATAAGGAGTGGCACTTCATTTCTTGTTTTGGTTATGAGTCATCAGCTCTTACCTTAAATACTAAGGCGAGGTCTCCTCATCGAAGAAAAAAAATTGCTCTAATCAGGAAAGACAAGGAGTCAAGCCTGGAGACAAGGCTTAAATTGATAGTTATGAGGGGTTTAAATAATCCCCATGTTAATGAAGCCAAAACCCCTAGAGCAGATGATATTTTCCTTCTCCACAGCAAGTGTGAAGTTTGTTGAAAAAAGCAGGGACTCTACTGGCTTAGAAAGGCCATTGGGACCATGCAGACACCTGTGACTCTGGCATCTCACAGGATCAGAAAATTTCTTGTTATTCTTTCTGAAAAATTAAGAAGTCTGTTTCTTTCCCCATCACCTAAATTACAGAAAATTATAGCAGTTAATTCTAGAGCTGCTAATTCCCAGGCTTCTGGAAATAAACTACTATTATTCTGAAGCAGAGAGCATTCTTAGGCTTGCTAGACAAAAGCCCTGTAGGATCTGGTGCCTGTGCATAGCTGTAGGGTAAGGCCACTGAACCAGCTCCTCCACAGTGCAAACCCACAGTGAGCTGTGAGAAAGGCAGGAAGGAACGCTGATTTATTGCATCTGAAGAGCTGACCCAGAAGTTGGAGTAAATGGGCTTGATCTAGCGATTCCCAACATCCTCACACTCCAGCAGTATTAACGATCAATTAGGAGGCACTTTGTTTCCATACCACAGCAGCAATAGCTTTAGCCCTCCCTTGAAAGGGCATGAAAGGGCAGAGGGCAATAGCAGAGCAGAGAAATGACAAAATAAAGTGGGGAGAAACCAGGGACTTTTAGGAACCTAACTGCAAATCTTCTAACAAAATGCAATTGGACAGAAGGGACTTGGTTTCAGATGTAAAGTAAGCTAAATAGGTGAAAGAGTTCTCTTTAAACTGTCATCATTAATTTAAGCCAAACTTAATTAAAAAAATAAACCGAAACAGCTGGGTGTAGGAAGTGGCTGGCTGACCTCAGTGCTGGGGCCGTTTTCCTTTTCTCCTTTTAAACTATTGTTCATCAGCTTCCACTTAAAGCAAACCAGAACCGTCAGACTAACCACAATCAAAACCATAGGGCTTGCTTGCATCTAATATTTCTCTCTGTCTTATGACATCCATTAAAAGAAAGAAAGGAGTATCATCGGAAAATCCCTCTTACACATTCACACGCTGCCATGCTATGTTACCTGAATGAGAGGACCAGGGAAATACTTAAAGCCTCGAAAGCATTTTCTATTCCAAAGGATCCTTGAATGTGCTTGTGTGTTTATGACATTTGGAAAACTCAGCTCCTACTCTTCATTCTACATAAACTTCTGAATAAAAGCAAAAATAGTGCTTTGTCCCTGTTTTTTTACCCTAGCCATCTTTTGTCAGGTTGAGATGAACAGTAAGCTCTTTGGGGTAGGTACCATCTTATGTTGTGTGTTTTCAGAGCCTCTCCTGCTACTTTTCTACCTGGTTTATCCATGCAAATATGCAGTACAAATACATGCTAACAACTGAAAGGCAGCTTACTTCAGGTCCACAGGGATGCAGTACACAGTTCCTCTGGAGGGTTAATTAAAGAACATCATACAAAGCATCTAATTTACCTGATTCCCAAGCAGTGGGAATTTGAGAAGCCTACCACAAAAACTTTCTGGTCTTAATGTCACTCTGTTAGTCCAGCCCAACGGTGAGTTCATTCCTGCACAGCTATCACAGCGGAGCCCTCTCAGAGGGAAGGTCTACTTATGGCTCACCTACTATTGATTTTCTGTTGTAGGATGTCCAACAGAACATCTGTTTCTATTTGAAAATACTACAGTGTTATTGAAACTCATCAATTCTGCAGTAGGAGGAGATTACTAACATAAAGCTCAATCCTATACACTTCAAATACAGACCAAGTGATAGTTTCTGAGAGAAGTTATTCCACAAGTAATCAATTACCCTTGCGAAGGAAACAAGTCTCTGAGCTTTTTTCTTAGCTGATAGTCATCAGTGCCCTAAAGCACATCCTTTTTACCTCAGTGGGACTTACTAATATGTCTGAAGTTAATAATATGCTTAAGACCCATATTTCAAGAGTCTGAAAGGCATCTATAATGTAAATAATCATCCTGCCTTTGCAGGGCTTGTCTTAGCTTAGTTGGGGCAGGCATCAGAAAGTCAGTCAGGAGCAGTTATGTTCTACCACACAGAGAACAGAACTTAAAAAAGCATGTAACACTGCACACAAAACCCAGGAAGGGCTAATGTAAATTTCTGTGGTAGAGAGAAACCTTAGACTCATTCATCACGGTAACAGAATGGTGGTTACATCACAGCTCCCGCTGCAGAGGGGAACGCTTGTGCATACACAGATGCCATGTGCAGACAACAGATTACAACATTTTGCAGTATCTCAGCAACAGATTGCCACACTTTGGAATTTCTAAAGACAATTCAAACCAAACATACCAATTTGCAAAACTTTGATTTTATTTCAAAGTCTTTTTTTTGTTCACTTATGTCTAGATTCCCAGTACCACTGTAACAAAGCAGGAGTTTCTAGTGGTTTTGTGCGAGTTCTCCATCCCTTTTAAATTGGTCTAGTTAATGCATTTTTATCTCAGTGACACTTGTCCTCCCAGCCCACTGCCACGAACCACCAGAGTTCTCTAATGGCTTTGAAAAACCTGCTGTCATATCTGGATCATTTCACCCATTTAAAAGGACCATCTATCAATTCATTGTTTAAAAAAAAAACCCCACATCAAACTCAAACCCATGATAGTTCTGTCTGTAGAAAGGAAACAGTGATCTGCCCGTCCACAGGAATAAAGTTACCCTGTTTCTTTCTGTTCTGGTCAACTCCTAAAACTCAGCTATAATCATTGTGGATGCACTCAGAAATGTGCAAGCCGCAGTAGCGGGTCACGGTGATAGAAACAGGAGCCTGTGCTATCAAGGGCAAAGTGTTCCTCACCGCAGCGCCTGGGGACGTCCCACCGTGAGCTGAGGGAGCACTTACCTGGTGGAGCTGCTGAGTTGGATCACCACTGGACAAATCCCAGATCTTTGGTCCCCGCAGTGGCAGGGGGCAAGAGCTGCAATATAAGCCACCTGAAAACGTTGGGTTTGCCTGGCCGTTCCTGCAGGGGAGCCTAGGAGCCATGAGATTAGCGGCATGAGCTGCCTTCTCAGGCTCTGCAGCACCTAGCGTAGTTGGAGCGGTGGCAGAAAAAACAACTGTGGGATTTTTCTCTAGGAAGATTTGAAATCAATGTTCCAGTAAATCATCAGATTCTGAAGAGTAAACAGGTTGTCCCAGGAAGAAGCAATTAATTTGTTTTACTCTTTGACCTGTTAAAATGCAAAAATTGCTGTGGAATTTATTCTGTGGTGACATGGTCTAGCAATGGAGCAGTCTCCATTAGTGCTAGTGTTTTTCTAATTACAGCTATAAATAAAAGTTAACCTCCATCCTGATTCAAAATGGATTCCATGGACTGTCAGGTGCGTAGGTGCTGCAATGCAGAGAGATGACTGCAGCAGCATTTGTATCATCATATTGACTTACAACCTGGGGGTTAATTATTGCCTTCTTTTTGCCATGTATTGGGGCAGCCATTTTTAGTCACTTCCAAAATGCTAAAAAGAAACTTGACATCTTCTCATTAGATTAGAATAGACAAGCTGCTTGGATCAACAATGAAATTTTATTAGGGATGCTCAAGTATAAAACCAAGAGCTTTTCATTTTGTACACTTTACACTGTATTGATTTGCTTTTATTGGTTTTTAATAAAAAAGTGGTTTTCCAAATGGTGTAAATGAATTGTTTGTGCACCGCAGAAAACAGAAGACTGCACCACAGTAATTAACATTTCCTGGCAAGGAATCTAAGCAAGCTTGCTGCTGAAATGGGCATTAAAGCATATTTTGACAGTACCACAAATGCTAGCATATGTCTGTGAGGTGGCGATGTGGTAGGCATGGCAATCACTTTATTGACTCAGATAGAAGCAGATGCCCTCCTGGCTACACAGGGCCCTGAGTCCGTGAGCTCAGTGAGGATGAACAGGCTACCAGCCCTCCTCAGACAGTCTTTCCACAGCTGTTGGGGGGCAGGTGCGTGGATGAAAGATAGAGTGTACCACTCACGTACCAGCTACTTGGGAGACTACTTTCATCAACCCGTGGAGGTACAGCCACTATACCTTTCTGCTGCCTTCAGTTCTTGGCATCCACCCCTTATCTTTTGTCATAGCCAAGATGCCCTCTGTTGGTAAAGGGGGCTTCTTGAACTGCTTGGCACACACAGAGGTCCTCATGCTTGTCTGGAGCTGCTGGGCACTTAATGGGCTAAGGAGCTTGGTCCTACCAAAGAAGGGTTGATGAAAAAGCACATACAGCAGGTATCTCCAATGTCAGTGGGAACACAGAAACCAAAGAAAAGCACCTCTTCTCCTCCGTGAGGCACCTCTAGAGGACTTGAGCAAACTTTAGTAGAATGAAGTCAGTACAGCCAACTCCTAAAAGATTACAGTTTAAGTAAGAAGAAGAAAAAAAAAAAAAAAGGCACCTTCTTTCTGTGTAATCAGTAAGGAAAGGGAGGCACAGATAACTGAACAGATTAATTAGCAGCTGGGAGATGAATACTATTGCATTAGCTGCTACAACTTAAACACAATACAATCCATTCTTTTGAGACCATCTAAGTTATATAGTAATTATAAGCTATGTGTTACAAGAAAGGAAGCTCTCTTTAAATAATTTAAAACACATTGTGACGGTGATAAATCAATTAATAAAAAGGAAAGCTCTATATACCTTTTTTTCACACAACCAAGTTTTCTTCTTTTGTACTAAGTTAAAAGAAAATTTTAATCAAGTAAATAACATTCTATCTTAGCAAAATGGCTCCAAATCAGTACATCAGTAAAAAAAAAAAAACCCAGGAGCTAGTCTGCATATACCCTCAGACAGAATGTAAAAACTGCTGGTGAACAACCCTACAGGTGGAAGTAACAGGGCACATGTTCATTCAAAGGAAACTCAGTACAGATAGAGAGTCTTTGCAGGAAGGGAGAGCCCAAAACAACACTGGCTGCTGTAATCATCCAGGTCTTCAGACTCACAGCTAAGAGAACAGCTAAAGCCCACCCTCTAACTCAGGAATCAGCATCCTTTTGCATCTCAGGCACCTGTTTTATATCTCTTGTCCTCATCTCTGCCAGGGAAGCTTAAACTATTATTAACTCCTTGTTTGTTAGTTATCAGGTGAAGACCCTATGTCTAGGCATAAGCTGAAAGACATGTTGTAACCAGGCAGAGGATTGCCATAATTGTGTTTTCTTTTCATTGGAAGTGATATAAGGGTACAAACTGTTAGTGCTTTATGCTTTGTTCAGAGAGGCACGGATAACACGAATAGGTAAATCTGCTCTCTCACCTACTTTTCCCCAAAGTGTAAATAAAGCCTACGTTATTTTTGTGTACTCCACCTCACCGCTATTTTTCCTTCTTGTGCAGCTCTCCACACGTGGGTCTTGCTGTGGCATGCAAATGAGACTCAAAAAGATTGTCCATATGTTATTTACGCTTTGGTACCTTTCATCCAAGAAGTACCAATCTTTTTGTAAGCGCACCCATGTGGTTCAACCATCAGGAGCAGAATTCAGTTCTGGGGTGTGCTAGAGGCTCCTTTTTGAAGTTTCTATTAAACATGTTTCAATAATTTTGGACAATCAAATTAGATATTTGTATCAAAATAAAATTCCCTGTCAAAGTATTATCTTGCTATATAATCTTCCAATCGTCAAATGTTATTTTTTGCACATATAGGGCAGATACTGGTGTACACATATTCCCAAGTAGTTCAGACATCCTGCTTGTCGATTGTTTAGAAATGATCCCCGATCAGAGACTCAGTTTCCCAAACCTTGAAATTTCAGATAGATTTAGAAAAAAAGGAAAAGGAAACTTTATTCCATCAAATTAGTCTTTATATTAATGAGATTAGTTATAATAAAAAATCTTTATGAGTACCATTTTCTGCTCTCAGCCAATTTTCCAAAAGCCCTGCTACTGGGTAAGTAACTCAGAAAGCTTTAGACCTGGAAAGCATGGGGTATATGAGCAGCTGGTACAAATTAAAGGAGTTGTGCTATATTATGTCAGCTGAGAATCTGACATTCAGATTTTTGTCTCTGTTTTCATATAGCTATATTCAACAGCAGGAGCCTAAATCTGAGAAATTAGCAGTCAAACTCTTACTGATATCAGTGGAAGACTGAGACGGGCAGGACTGCCTTTGAACAGGCTTGATAGAAATCACCTGTCACAAAAGTGACAAAAAGTATTAACAAGCACATGAGCAACACGAGACTTACATGGCAAGAGCAAAGCAAGGGGTGGATCTAACTCCGTTTGGTGGAGCACTGCATGATCACAACCTGCTTTAAAGTTTAGGAAATTGTGCCCCAATGGGCTGGTACAAAATATATCTATACCACTAAGTGGATTAAGACATTATGGTGTTAGTCATGCAGATAAGGTTTGTTACCCTTATGGTGATCTGTAGGAGAAAGAATGTTTGCCTGCAGAGGAGATAAGACAGTAAAACTG
>VYZV01012845.1:26557-50796 GCA_013401275.1 Pandion haliaetus | reverse complement strand
GGGTCGTATGCTGCTTCTTCTTCCGCATGATTTTTATATGTTAGTAACCATTGCAGCTATGGCTGTTTCCTTTCCTTTGGCCGGTCTGTTGTGTTCATCACATTAGATACTCCTAAGGCCTGAAGAATAAAAATATGTGCTACTAAGTGTAGTTAGAAGTAGCTGCGCTCCTCTATGTGGTTTTCCTTCCATCCCTAGACACTGAACAGCAGCAGTGAGGGGACTCGTCAAAGGATGCTGTAACGACTTCCCTCATTACGGCAGCAGCCCTAATTTGAACACTGAGCTAATACTAAACTTTCATACGAACTCTTGCTTGGATAGGGTAGGTTAATTTAAAGCATTTTACTTGCTTTGAGAGGACACCATCATTTTTGGCCCCGTGCCAGGCCATTAGAGAAAAGTCATGCCTTCAGGCAAACACGTATTTGCAGAAAAGCATTGTGGAGAGTAGGATAAGACCAGGCCATAAGCTTCCTTTTTTGGGGTGAGGGACTATTTTTTTTGCTAGCGCAACCCAACATCTAGCTGTAGTCTTCTCTAGTGAAAGAGTATATTCACTATTACTGGTGACGGTACAAGAGCAACCAGCTCAGATAACTTGGGTAACGTTGCATCTTTTTCCCCAATGCAGTTCTCAGGCATACCTCACGGCAGGGATGTCACTTGTCTGAATACCATCCTTATTTTCTCCTGGCAAATTTGGCTGCCTCTCACTTTTCTTGGTGAAAATCATTTACTTCTTAAATGCAGAGTCATTAAGCTGAGGTTATAGAAGGAGTCTTTCATGCTGAAAGAAGGATCATGAATAATTTCTGTGTCTCTCATTCTGGGCCATTGCCATGCATTAGACTACATATTTGAATCTTGGCAGATTGAAAAAATATGCACCACAAGCAACCCCATTCACTTCAGTGGTTCTTCTAGCAAAGTAAGTGGAGTGAGACACTAAGTGGGCAGGAGTATCATCATCTGGTCCCTCCACTCCCTCTTTAAAGGAAAAAAAAAAGCTTTCTGCATTACACAGAACGCAAACTTCTAAGTAACCATTCGCGATTAATTTTTTAATATCACAAACCTCTGCAAACTCATACTCTCTCTCTCCTCTTCCTTTCTGGCTTTCTTTGAAAGTACTTTGCAATGTAACACATTTTTCCAGAGGTCAGTGGGGTCATATTTGCATTTTGATACATTTTAAATTTTTGCCTCCAGCCCGCCACTCCAATGCACTATGCTAATCAGAAGCAAGTAATGATCTCCGAGATGCTTGAAGCGGGTGGCTAGGCATATGAAAGCACCTCAAAATGCAGAATTAGTGAGAGAGCAATACACTGTAAAAATAAATAAGTTAAAAAAAGGGCGATGATGCTGGCAGAAGCAGTTTGGCGTTGTAAGCTGAGGGTTCTGCCTGGAATAAGCAGCTAATGTGTTTATGTGCACCGGTGAAGTGATTCAGGGGAGTCCTGCATCAGCCGGCTGCACTGATGGACTGCGGGTTTCTCTGAGCATATCACTTGTACGTCAATATACTCAGATGATGCATAAGCATTTCTGAGAGCTTTTTATACCCTCAGCGATACCTCGTGTTCTGAACAACCCAAATCCAAGATTAGGCAGGATCTAGAAAAATGGCGCAGTCCCCAAAGTATGGGTTTATCTGTGTGGAGGGGGGGTCTTTTATTTTTAGCACTAGTGATAGGTTTTTCACTCAAATATGCTTGCCCCAAGGGTGGGGTGGAGGTGTATGGGGGAGAAAAAAACCCCCAGGACTCAAGAGATTATTTAATTGTTGTTTTTTTTTTTTTTTAAGCGTGAAAATCTTTGATAGACAGAGTTACAAGTAAACATGAGTGCTCCCTCACTAACCACTGCATCAGAAGAAAAACTCCTGATAAGCAGATGTTGCTTAGGCAGCGATCAGCTAGTCAGCGTGTGTGCATAAGGGGGAGAGGGGTGGAGATACAGCCAGGCAGCGTATGTATTAAGGCACTGTGGTGAGCATGTGTGTGGCTGCAAGTGATGGCAAATGACACAGGAGCAAAAACCGAGCTGCTCCAGTGAGTATTTTGTATGTATTTTTAAGAGAAGGCCACAAGAAGCAGCTAGGGGAGGGAGGCTAAAAAGACAAGGTAGGAATGACCAGGCAATTGCGTGGCTGGGCTAACAGCAGCATAAGGTAAGAAATCCAGGCATCAGGGAAATCATTTAAAGCCGTATTGATTCACTTCGGAGGCGAGAAAAAGCAGATGCACTCGGCTACTATGGAATGGCTCTGACAGCAGCTACAGCCGCTTGATTTTACTTTTTTATTTTAACGACTTTCATTCACAGAAAGCCCGTGCTGTAACCCCAAACCAGCCTGCAGCCCTCACCGCGTCCTCCTCTTCCCCCAGCACCAGGAGCTGCCATCAAAGCCTGCCCACAGCAAGGCAGCGCCTTCAGCCAAGCGAACCCTCAGGCAACGCAGGAAAGGAGGAGGGAGAAAGAGAGGGAAGAATGGAGGGGAGGGGATCAGTGGTTGAAATTCAGCGGCTCTGGCCATTTCCCATGCGTGTTCAGAGGCGGCTGGGCAGAGCGGGAGCAGAGCCCATCCATCTCCATCGGTGGACGGCAGCCCTTCGTCGGGAACACTGCCCAGCCTCTGGCCTCGGCGACGCGCAAAGCGAGGCTACAAAGGCGAGAGGGATCCAACGCTGATGTGGTATTGGTCCTTGCGTCTAGAAAACAGGAGGGGTATTAGACATGACACAGGAAAATAAGGAGGTTTAATATTCCGTAGGAAATGCTGTGTTTTGGGGGGAGGAAAGAGGGGGGTTTGTCTACATGGAAATACTGCTGGGTGTTGCCCGCATGGCTTCCAGTGAAGAAAGCCCTGCATCAGGCTGGGGCCTTGCTCTTTAGATTTGTGCAGATACCTTAATTCAGCCAGTCCTTCATATATTTATGCAATGATATCATTATAGAATTAATAGAGAGATGCTGTGGCTGAGATCTTTAAAGTATTGCTTTTCTGGGAGCCAGATACCTGTGAAGGTCTGGCCTAGGTGACTTATCCTCAGTCACAGAGCGAGCCTGATCCTCAGCCAAGGTTTCTGCGTCTTCCTCTGATTCAGATTTTCCTTATGGAATCAGCTTATTCACTGTGAAAGGCGGTTTCAGGTCTACAAAATTCAGTTCGAACTTCATGAATAGTTACAGCTATGCAGTTCAACATTTTCTAACATTAAAAATTGTCATTTTCCATTTAAAAAGGAGCTAGACTTCACAACAGCCATGGTGAGGGATGCTCAGGAAGGTTTCCTTAAGAGTTGAAATAATACTGTTTTGTTTCATCCAAACTGAAATTTGGTATGGTTTTATTTTCCTGGAAACAAAAACTAGGTGCACTATTGATCTAAACCCCAATTACTCTCACAGCTCTCATACCACCTTAGCTACTGTCCCATCCTTCCTGTTTTCTACACCAAGAACCTCAAGTGTAACCACATGGAGATGCATGTGTGCTGCTCACTGGCTTGCTCTTTCCTGGACATCTGCTGAGCAGCATCTTATTTCTATGAATTATGAGTTTGGCTTAAAGCAGGTCAGATTTCCATCAGAGGAGTTTTCCTAAAGATGGAATTCAGGTAGATGGAATTCTTTGTAAAAATATAAAATTCCATTTTTTCTATAGAAAGTGGGAATTCTGTTCAAAATTTAATATACGCTTCACTGGAGATGCATGAAAAAGAATAGAAACTTTTTTATTGCAAATGAAAAATCTTCCATCATGTTTTCAGTGAAAAAATAATCAAACAATGTCCTAACTGGCACTAATTCATGTTTTATATTTGTTACACTGATGAGTGTAAATCCAGAGTAACTCCCTTGGCCTCAGTGAAGTTACTTTGATTTATACTGTTGTAAATAAGATTGAAATCTCAGTCCGTGTGGTTGGTTCTTGTGAGGAATACGTTTGCCTTCTAGGTACATACAGAAAAAAAAACCCACCCCAAAACATCAAGCTTGATGGATTCTGGGTCGGGACTGTTGTGAAGAGTTCTAACTCCCTGTGAATTTGGTTTCAGTATCGCTGGTCAGAACATGCCAAAATGTGGGAATTTATAATTAAAAGTAAGAACATACAGCCAAGTACTTAAAAATAATTTACAACTATATTTTTATCAGCTGTAATTTGACAATGATCAGTGTTATACAGAACACTGGCTCAATTTTAAAGGGTAGGCCCATTTCTTCCAATAAATTAAACATATCCTAAAATATCTTTAGATCTGATGACAGATGAGTTTAACAGCCTCTTTGCAATACTGAAAAGTCTTCGTAAGTCTTTAGATTTATTTGTAAACCAATATATTTTCTCTTTCACTTGTTAAAAAAATGCCCCTTTGTTTTAGATGAAGAAACAAAAATTGCCACAAGATAGGATGAGTGCCTTGCCTTCAGAAAGCCACAACCCATTCCCACAGAAGCCAAATGCAGCGTACAAGGTCTTGTATTGCCAGAAGTACTTCAGGATCTGGATTAGGAGTCAATGGTAGTTCCACTGCATGGATTCAAGTGGAGAAATTAGGTATTAATATGCAATTCCTACTTTTTATTTTTAATTCAGCTGGTTTGCAGGCCAAATCATTTCATCTAGAAGTATCAATTGAAATGAGCCCAACTGTTGCACTGCTTTAGGTTGACAGGTATCAACTTGAACAGGAGCTCTTGCAATCAGCTTTTAATGCTTTTTCAAAGTGATGCCAAATTTTTAGACCTGATAAATAAGAAATTGTGGGTAATTCTGGTTTCCAAGGCAAATAAATAAAGTGAAGAAAACAGGATGAGGGCAACTTTGTCTTTGGTATAAAATCACTGACTTCAGTGGTATTACACTAGAAATAGTTGCGGAGTAGGATTTCTTATGCAAACAGTAACACAAATTGTCTTAAATAAGAAAGTACCTTAAATCACGCCTTAGGCAAAATAGCTCGGTTAATCCCAAATGTTGTTGCAGGAAAATTCCTTCCTTTCCACAGTGTTCTAGGGGAGCTATAAGGCATGTTACATAGTCAAGCTTCTCCAAAGAATTTAAATAATTTCTTTTCTTGTTTCAGATCAACACACTATTTTTGTGAAGCATTTTATTGGTTAATTTTCACATTTCCCCCTGCCCCACCCCCTAAGCCACACAACCACAAACCAAACAGACTTACAAGGTTACTTAATGCAAAACTCCATGTTTTTGTCAATTAGCTCTTGCATATGTTACAGAAAATGTCAACTCTGCTTCCCTGTCTGTAAGCACCTAAAATAATCTGGCCTCCATTTTAAATCTGCTTGTATGAAGTCAGGAGACATTTTCCTAGAGTTACGTGAACGCTAAGTAACACAGTTGTCCAGCAATAATCCTTTTTTTTTTTTTTTTAATTTCAACATATAATAAAACCAAAAGAAAATGAAGTGAAAATTCCCAGTGTAATGAAACATTGGCATTGTTTGCTTTGTCTCAGTCAGAAGTTAGGTGCCGATTTTTACTTTCATTTTTCTGCTCTATACTTTCTAAAATCATATGAGAGAAAATAAACACTGACATGACAATATTGAAATAAACCTCAAAACATTTCAGAAAAAATCTCTACTGTGATTTTTTTCCCCTGTAATTGACACAGGCAGTGGTAAATTTTTTGACAAAATAATGCTTACAGGCAAAAAGGGTTCTGTCAAATAATTTTCAGCCAGCTTCCAAAAGCAACACTGCTGTGAAAAAAAAAAAAAATCATCAAGACTTTTATTTTATCCGCCCCTATTTAAGAGCCCAACATGTCTGTGTGCTGTGACCGTGCCCATTTGTGAGTAACACTAGAGCCTGATAGTTTCGGGTTTGGCCCGGTGCTGAGTGATCACTTTCTTTCCTAGCAATTGCTCTCATTTCTGAAGATGGCAGCCTTCACGTGAGCAGAGCAGCCTGCTCCCTATTCCCTTCACAGCACTCCCATGTGCAAAACAACAATCACAAAAGTCCACTCTGCTTTGCTGGTGATGTACCACGCACCAGACCCTCTCGCAATGCCGGCAGTCTGAAATATTGCTGAGTAGGGGCAACAGGAGCTGGGTCTTAACGATTTGCCCCTTCCCAATCATTTGGGTTCATTGATTTCTCTAATTAAATATGCATTCCACTTCACCATTATTCCCAATGATCCCATTTAATCTCAACGACAGTGCCAGAGATATGAGGGCCTTTGCTTACAAACTGCTTTTGACAAGCCCTTCTATTCTGTAGAATTCTGTCCAGTGCTATTTTGCTACATCCTCCTTTCCTCGTTGCCCTGTTTCCACCTACCTATTCAGGCCTCTCTTCCTTCTCCCTTTCAATTGAGCCTTCCAGTTTAGCTTCAGAGGTCTGGAGCTGTAGTTCTGATTGACAGTTGTGTACGTAAAGCTGATTTATTTGGTCGGCATGGCACTGCGCCAGGGAAGGGGCCGTCTGAATGGTGAAGCTGTTAAGAAACTAATTGCGTGATGAACTGCAGTTACAGGAGAGTCTTTACTGTTTGCTTCATCTAATCACATTTGCTACCAAGGATTTTTCTTGTTTGCCCCTTTTGCATTGTTTGAATTGGAAGAGTACCAGGTTTACACCAGGGATGGGCTTGGCCGACTGGCTCCCAAGCCTTTATCCTTAGCTTGTAGGTCCCTTCATTTGTTAAAAAGCTCAAATACTGTCACTGCTGTGGTTCCTTGCTTTCTCATCTCAGACTGGGAGGCTTTGAACTTGCCAAGATCTAAGTTCAGCACCCTGTGTTTGTTCTGCTTGTGTTGATGAAGTCACTAATCCCTAAATGAAGGGCAGGGAGCTGTTGGGGTTAGCTATTTCATCATCTTTAACAGAGAAAACAGAATCCCTCATAACACAGGTGAGTTAACGAGAAAATTATTTCCCTCTGCCTTCTTTCAAATGTCTTTCTGAACAGTGGGTCTGAACCAAAACCTTGGTTTGCAAAATACCAGCCTGTGGGAAGAGCAAAATCAGGGAAGAACTCTGCGTCACCAAATTTAGGTCATGCTTGGTTCCTTTGCAAGCAAACACACCTCGTTAGGCATTTACCTAGCAGGAAAGCAGCCATACCACTGCTTGTCTTTGCTGCTTCTACCTGGGGAAGAAGTGTTGGTAAAGGGTGGACCTAATGATAAGCTAAATGATTCCCATCCTCAGACCACAGCTTCCATGAGGCTAGTGCCAACCACTTTTCCCCGATCATGGGTACCCTGCAGTAGCACCAGAAACATTGCCTCAGATAGTTCGTTGCTATGCTTGTAACGCAGTGTTGATGCTGCTTGCATGTGGTTAGTGATCACATTTTTCGTTTGAGAAGATTACGTTGATTTTGCTTAAAGATATCAGGTTCAAGTTAACATTGACTCATTCTAAACTAGACAAGCTTGAGGTGAAAACTTTGAGTTTCTCCTGATTCCAGTGCAAAACTTTCTCCACAGTCACCGCCTGCCTCCTGGGACATGCATACTGAAGCTGGAGCCCAGGCCACCCGCTGCATGGGGGAATGGCTGCAAATGGCATTGTGGATATTTTGCAGAGTCCTTATAAGAAATCGTTTTAGAAGCCAATTTTATTTAAGTCATTCTCAGGTAACCTTTATGTGTTACAAGTACATTTCAAATTTGACATGTATCATTCAGAATCCAATTCTTAGCTGGTGTTACTCTATCTTTTCCTTTGCATAGAATTACACTGCTCGTGTTGGTCCTCATGCCCTGTTCCCTTCCTCTTGAGGCCAATGGAAAGTCTCCCGCTGACTTTGCTAAGCGGTGAACCAGACCTGCTAAACTTCAATTGTTAGGGCAATTTCCTCACTCCTTCAGGGTCTCATTCAGCAAAGGCATATCGAAAGCAATGCACTTGCAGCAGTCTGCCTGAGCATTAGGAGTTGCACCCTCTCAAAAGCTAAGAGCTTCAAATGAGAGCCTGCACCCAGCAGCAAGAAACAGCAAGCAAAGGAAAATGACAGCTGGAGCTCAATGCAGAAAGTCAGTCTGACAGCTTTGCTACATCCTCCCAAAGAACTCAGAGCAAAACTTTTGTCAGCTGAAATCTTATTTACAGCCTCTGTTTTTTTCCTGCAGGGATAGAATAATTCTTAAAACAAGGTAGACTGCAGCTTTCTTCATCTTCTAAGGTGGCCACTCGTAAAGAGCTCTGCAAACCAAGCAATCTCAGGTTGCTGCAAATTGCTGTCTAGTTTCTTAGTTCAGGAATTTCGACCCAAGCTTGAGGAAGTTCAGCAAATACATCCTCCTAGATCTTCCCCATACAATTCCTTGTGCAGGAGGCTGGCAAATCTTCCCATATTCCAGGCAATTACCCTTCCTCTGCAGGGCAGCACTATTCTCAGCAATAAGGTGCAGGATGACTCGGCCAACAGAAACATTTACAAAACAAGATACCATTCCAGGCAGTTTTCAGAACTTGGACCTCTGAGTAGGAAAGGTTTGGGGAGCAAGAATTTCTGGGGAAAGTGGAAAAAAGGAAATAATAAAAACAGGATCATGAGTTGAGGCTTACCCTGATATATCAAGTCATGAATTATTGTGGAGGGGCAGAGTTTGGTTGTCCTTGTGACACTGCACATCAATGAACCAGGACTGCTCTGTGATATTCTGCACAAACTAGACCTTGTGCGGCTCTCCTTGTCCTAACCATGAATTTTTCAACTCAAAGAGAAATTACAGGTTTGATAAACAGGAAAATTCTAAGAAAAAGTCAGATCAAGAAGGAAACCTATATGCTGCCTGGTGGGATCATAGCAATAGTAGATGTAGGTTTTGTGGAGCCTGAGGACAGTCAGAGCATTGTAGAAACACTGCAGAAATGAGCCAGTGGCCATGCCACTGCACTGGTGGCAGCTTTGAAGAAATCAGATCAATATAGTAGATTTCTTCTACACAGTCAGTACCAAGAGTACAAAAGGAACGGACATACAGAGACCCATTTTCCATCACTGGTTGTTCATGTACCGCCCTCACATAGTTTGACCTGCACATCCTCCTCGCATACCACACTCCCCCAAAAGATTAGCAGCGCTTATCTTGTGTGTGCGCAGGTGCGCAAGTGCCTGGTGGGCTTGGGCAGGGAGTTACCGTCCAGCTCCCAGTCATTTTTCTGGGTCCTCCTTAAAAGCAATTAGCAGCTACCTCCTCTAACATCACAGAGCAAATTCAATCACGGAATAACTCTCCTGCAATCGGTACAATTAGCAGGAATGCGTTTGACCCCAGCTTCACCTTCTCTGAAATGCAGTTCCTGGTACAAAGTGTTGCGCTGCACTTGAGAGTGGCATGATATGAGTAACTGGATGTCAGGATCATTATGTGAAAACAAACAAATCCCCAAATAACTGGGAAGTCTTGAACCAGAAATTGGCATAATAAAGGTAGAAATAATTCTTATTTTCTCCTTTCTCATGATAAAAAAACCAATGCAGTGCACCACAGCCCTAACCCCAAACATGTGCCATTACCTATAACTTCTTACAATAGCACAGCCAACGTGGGGGTTTGGTGGACGCTGCAATGTGGAAATGTCAATCTCTACTTGCACAGACAGAATGTCTGAAACCCTTCTCCCTGGTGTCACAAGGAAAGCAAACAACTTTTGTTTCACACAAATTTTTCTTATGGAGCAGGGTATTTTTAAATTTTCTTATTTTTTAAGGAAACAACAACAAAAAATCTTCTGCCTAGGCTTGCCCTGCTTCTCTATTTGTATGTAGATATGAACCATCTATCTTAGAGCTAGGATACTGGGGTTCCTAAGTAAGAAAAAAAAGCACTGGACACCCAGCAGACCTGAAGTGCTTGCATGTTGTACCCAGTCTCACCTGCGGTTTACTCTGGGAACAATATTCTTCTTGAGAAGGATATGTGATTTGTGAGGAACTTACTTTTCATTTGAGGGATAAGGAAAAAAAACCCCTGACCTCTAAGAGAGAGCCAACTCCTTGTCTATAGGGGAGCCGAGATCAAGATGACAAAGTATCTCTCTGAGATACCATTATTCAATTATGGCTCCAAGTGTTTGTGAAAATGCTGCATTCCTTTAAACTGAGTGGCAGAGCGCTCTTTTGCCTGAAAAATTCAGGTACTTGGCTGTAGAATAAGCTGTACTTCTTTACTTCGGAACACAGCCATTCCTTTCTTGCTTTACTTATTTTTGCCCATAAGAAACCTTGTCTTCCAGCCACACTTGCACAAATGTGGCCCATTTTCTTTTGACTTTCAAAGAATCCTTTCTGCCCTGTGTCAGACTACACTGCTCCTTCTGTGACATATGTACAATGACCTCTCCTCCACGTCATATGCAGTCTAATCCTTTTCCCTGAGCATCATTTGCACAGTAAACCTTTTCCTTCTGTGACACAAGCACAAAACCCCCTTTCCTCCACTGTCATGTGCAGAGCAATCCCTTACTTTCAGTGGTATGCAGGCAGTAACCCTTTCTCTTCTGTGCTGAACACAAAATGATCATGCTGTAGCTTTCCTTCAATATAAGATTGACAATGCAGCCTTTATATTAATTCTACGAAGAACACACCACTGTCCTTTTATTCCCAATTTATCCAAATATTAACCTTCATCTGACCGGTGAGCAGTATGAAATACCATGGTGAAGAAAGCAAGGTATACAGCCCAAATTTTTTTCTATGTTTTGAAAAACTTCAAGGAATAACCCCAACTTTTTCAAATCTCAAATCTTTTAAGAAAGAGACAAAGACAAGTATATGGATATTCTAGCATTTTCCCCATTACTCTTTCTTTTTTTTTTTTCCCCTTTTGCTCCCCTGTTTTTCAATGATATGATGAAAAAAAAAGCTGGGGGGGGGAGCAGGAGGAAGGAATAGAAGGCTGGAGGTGACTCAGAACTTGAACACAAACTTAATCTTTTACATAGCTCTGGTTTTTGTACTTTACAGGTGAAAGATTTTTTTTTAAGTTAAAAAATGTTTTGGCTCAAACCCCTCCTTTTACCGCAGCAGACCAGCTACCACAGCAAATCCGAGTGAGAAGGCAAGAGACTAGTGACGAGGACCACTAAGTGTCATCAACTGAACAAGTCATTCAGCCTGCTTTGCTTTAAGCCTTATCCAAACTCAAACAGATACCTGTTTAACCAGGGCTTTACAGCCTCCTCCAGCCAGGACAGCCCTGTCCGTAGCTCATCCCCCGGGCAGCTGCAGCAAGACAAGAAGCTGATAAGGCTGGGGAATGAGTACCCTAATTTGATATCCTCTTTACACAGCAGTGTTGCATTTGGTGATGATTTGGGCTTAAAATACTCTTGTTTATTTCTTTGGCCTGCCTATTTCCACCCTACTGCCACAGCATGCTTTTAAAATAGGGCTCAGTTAATTAAATGCTAAGTCTGACCCTTTGCAGACACCCTACATTTAGACCCATTGATTCTAAATTGGCTTTGTCTGTTATTGGAGTGGCATACGTTTGCCAGGGTTGGTCTGACAGTGTATCTTTGGTTAGCTACACACAAATTCCTTGTAACAGGAACGCTGGCTAATACCTCTAGGTGCTCCTGTGTTTGTAATAGGCTTTGACATCCTGTGTGGCTGGTGCATTTGAAGCATGAGATTTACTGTGTTTGCTCCTAGAGTAGCTGCAGTATGTGCCATTAGCTCTTGATTGGTACTAGCCACAACAGCTGCTTGAACAAAATTCAGGGTGGAAAACCAACACCACATTTTTTGAACAAAGATAATAATTATGGTAATCATATCACTTTAGCATTTTTCTTGCCTGTGTTTATGAACAAGTGACACGAGCCAACGAGAACAGCAGCTTCTTCCCTTCAAATTAATTCCTGCTTTGGAATAGCAGGATAGATATGATAAGACTTTCAGTTTGGTATGTTTTCTCCTGCATCTTTTCAGTGGTGCATTACACATTCACCACAATTCTTCACCTCTACTGTCACTTTTATGGCAGTGTTTTCCTTTTCCTCCTCTTCAGTCATGGGCATGCTAATCTTCTGTGTCAAGAGCAGCACAACCCCTCCTTTATACAGGCCCCCTCCTCCCTGTGCAGGGTCCTGGATTATGCAGTTAAAAGAAAAAAATCATTTCACCTATGAAATATAAAACAATGTAATTGCTCCTGTTTCTATTTTTATTTCCATTAACCACTAAAACTAGTCTGGACTGAATAATTAAGCAGCTATTCGTGTCATGGGTTTCAATGTTGAATGTAACCTATTAACCCCATAGGAGCAAGGTCCTTGAATTCTGAATAATTCTGGGAGTAAACTGTAATGAATCAGGGCTGAGATAAGGGCCAGGCATCTTTAAAAAAATCTGGAGCATGTTCTTGGCACTTAAGGTTTGTTCTCTGTTGCAAGCAGTTTCTGCTCTTCCCTTTTTTTATCTTCCCCCATTCAACTGAATCCCGTGGGAAATGCAGAAAGACTCGACTTACAAAAAAGTGTTTCTTATAGTTTGTTCTGTTATTCTCTAATTTTTTTCTCTTTTTTTTTGCCACTGAAAATATTTATATGTAAAGAGCACCTTATCATTCTTTGGGGCTCATCTGTTCATACTGCTTATTCTGTAGCTGAAATTGTCATAAATCTCACGCTGGTCTCATTTTTCCCCTCAAATAGAGCCTTGTTAGCTCTAACTACTCTTGGACATGCTCCTCTGACATGGATGCAGCGGATATAACATGGTTCAGTGAGCACAATCAGTAGCAATATTCCTGGCACGAGTGTAAGTGTGCTGGCCTGTCCTTACCTAGCAAACTGTGTGGCCAAACTCATCTGTAAACTAAGGGTGGGCAGCCCTCTCCTACTATATTACCTGCTGCTGGAAGCAAAGGACTGAATGTTTTTTACATGAAACAATGCATATTAAGATCTCTTCCTGAACAGGTATTTGGGAGGCAGAATGATAGCTCCACCCATAGATGCACAGCTCTACAAAATAGAAAAAAAGAGTTAGTATGCAGTTACAGTCTAGCATGTATGCCCATAGGCTTACATACCACCCTCCTCAGGTAAAAAAATGTGTGGTGGAGACCAGCATTTAATCTGGTCTACTGCATAAAAGCAGGCATACAATTATTTTGCCCCATAATTTCTGTATCAGTCCCAACCACTTCTAGCTGAATTGGACTGTCCCCTTCTGAGAGAGGACCAGCTCTGATTTAAGGACTCTGGCAGACGGAGAACTTTCCCACATCCCTTTGTGATCAATTACAAAGTTTAATGAATTGACTGCTCACAGTTCTCATGGCTACAAAACACGTATCAGCCATCTTGTGTATTGACATAAACCACATGTGTAGTCAGCAATGTGAACAGGGCTTCTTACATGAGTAATGGTGGTGAGAGCAAGCCCTGCGCTGGGCCTGTTGATTCAGGATACACAGACTTTCAGGTTCAGAGGAGTAACTCAGCCTGGGATTGCTGCTGGTCAGAAGGACTGACACCACCGCTTTATCCAGTGGTCCTCAGTGTTGGAAACTTTTGTCCTTACTGACTCATCTTCCCTTTCTCCCTCTGAGACCACAAACTATTTCTCAGATTTAAGACTGCTTACCTACTCTGGTTGGAGAGCAGATGAAAATAAAGAAATAAAAATGAAAAGTGCATTACGTGTAACATCCTCTTCATTCAATGCTAGCTGTGTCGCAAGACACTATCAGACAAGGGGCCAGATCCTGAACTGTGGGGAAGCAGAACTTGAAGTGTATAAATATTCTTTCTATACTTTAAGAAAACATGTACAAACTGAGAAAGTAGGTATCGCATTAAAAGATAATGTTATGAGAGAAATCACGAACATATTCAAATGTCTGAAAATATATCCTCAGTCTGAAAAACAGACTGAACAAACATAACTAGATATAATCAGTTAACATTAGTAATGCTATGTAAGCTGGGAGTAAGTGCCAACATTTAATGATTGGTTGTGAGACATATTCCAGAATATAGTACGTTAATATGGAGCTTTGGTTTTATCACAGGAATGTAATAACTGCTAGGGACAAAATATTGCAGAGAGGTAAAGGAAGAAAATGAAACCACTGTTTTTCAGGTCACAAAGAGTCTTAGGTTTTCTTACAGTATCTTTAACCTAAGTCAGTTTTGAGCAACTAATAACCTAACACTTTGCAGGACAGAGTAGAACCGCAGCCTGATGATGAGTGTAGGAATGAGGGCTGACTAAGGAAATGCAAGAGCATTTGCAGGAGGGGAACCTTTGTTTCTTTAAGAAAATTTTGCATTATACTAATGCAAAGGTAAGTTGCTTATGATACCTAACATGAAATCGATGATCATGCTGGTAAAATCTTGTAGTGAAGTTTAGAGATCTCTGCAATATCCAGAAGCATACTTTCCCCTTTGTCTTTCTCTCTCTTCCTCAATATCTCCTTTTCTCTCCCTGAGGAAGAATCAATAATTTAATTCTGACTAATATACAGAAAGTCTCCTACAACCGGGATGGTTAACTTATAATGAGATGTTTTATGAGCCACAGCCTCGGCTTGACTAAATGCCTTCTGTGCAGCTTTAGCTTTGCTTTATGGACCTGTAAGAACATACTTAGGGCCTTACCATTTAAGCAGGAGCTGTAGTCGATGCTGGAGAGTCAGGGGGCCTCCTGAAGCAAGCTATTGACCTGCAAAACACCACTGCCTTGGGAAAATTGCACTGGTGCGAAACCTAGAAGAAAACACAACCACAACAGAAACCAGCATGCACATCTGTGAGCTGCCTCCTGCTCCTCATAAACAAGAGCTGTAAACTCATTGCCAAAAATTGAAAAAGCCCTCAAATAATCCTCTACAAAAGACCACTGTAAACAGCCAAGAGAGCTGCTGTTTCACTTGTACAGGAAACCCCGCTTCCACTTTCTCCACAGAAGTAGTAGGAATGGAGAAGGTCTGATGCTAACAGGCCCCGTCCTCGGCAGTCCGAGCCCACTTGCTTGCTCGGGAGGCTTTTGGTCGACTTCGGCCACCCTTGGTGCAGAAACACAGAATAACTGAATCAAAACCGCTACAAAACTAAACTGCTGATGTACACAACCCAAGTTGCGAATGGCCAACGGCTGAGATGGCCAAACTGCATGAACCCCTATACACCAGGAGCAGTGCCAAGTTGGGCTCCCACTGCGCCGTGCTGGTGCTGAGCCTGGAGGGGGTGGGTGCTGCCGGGCTGTGGGGCCGTGCCAGTGGAGCACTTGCAGGTCGGGTGGCTCTCAGTGGCTTGTGTGCTCGGGCTGAGCCCCTGCTGTCTTTCGCCGCTTTAAGAGCCAGCTCGTTCTCGGAAGCAGTAGAGGCACGTGCTGCTGGCCGAGAAGGACCCTGGCTCAGCCTTGGGCCAAGGTGGCGGGTGTCACGCTTCCACCTCTGGTGCTGCCACAGATGTCACGCCGAAGCACCTGGTGCCGGTGGATGTTTCACTATGCAGAGATGCCGTGGATGCTTCTCGGGACATAAGGTCAATAAGCTGTGCCTTCACATATGGAAATGCAACTTAAGTTTCTGAAGGGCTGGAGACTACTAATGAGAGCCCCTGTGTTGTACATCACCTGCTGCAGTGACAGGTTCATATCTAGCCAGGTAGATGTGTGCTTCTCAAGGAGTAAGTTACAGTCTGGGGAAGCACTCTGCGGGCTCCGTGTTTACAGAAAACAGCAAACAGAAGATGGCTGTGGTGTTGGAGAGGAATCACGGCACAGTCGCACGAGTCAGTCTGGTATCAAAGTATTAGAGAATAAATTGCACTACCCCCAACCTTAAGGGCTGCAGATAATCGCAGCAATGAAGTTTTATCTGTGCTCAAGTACATATTTTTCATGCAGCTAAAGCTATGTCGCAGATGTTCTTCACTAGAATAGGTTTTGCCTTTGCTAATCCTGTATTAATCTGCTGGTAGAGCTATATCTGCATTATTACCACGGGGCTCCTTGCGGCGAGGAGCCACTGCTCACTGGGGGCACAGTTCCGCCCCGTCTCCCTTTGCGGAGCTGCAGCTCGGAGCTCAGGCTTGCTTGTGCCGGGGGGAGCACCCCGCACAGCCCCCCTTTCTATTACCACTACAGTGCTCTGCCAGGAGAGGGAGCTAGGACTCTGAGATTCAGTGGCCTTTGATGTTTTCCGTTCACAAATCACGAAGGTGTTACAGCTGTCCAACACTGACATAGGCGTTCCTGTTCGGCTGGGTGGGTGTTCAGGGGGCTCATGATTCTCCATGGAGGCTACCTACTGCAGAAGGGGTTCGGTTCCTGCTGGATCCCAGAGGAGTCTGATGCTCCGAACCGTGTTCTGAGGCTCTCGGTCACTTTTACTGACTGCTTTCCCAGGTGAGCTCCAATGGGAGTCTGGACTTGGTGAAAGTGAAGTGAAGCCTACACACCAAGGATCAGGCTATAGGTGCAAAACCACTGAAATGCAACCACTGCTGGTGTGGACGTGGCACCCAACGGATGCATAGCAAGGCAAACAACAGCTGGGAGGAGGGAAGAATTTTGGTTAAGTCTACCAGGTGGCACACAGATGTTTGACAACATTTCTTTTAACTTAGAAACATGTCAGCCTTCTTCCCCCTGCAGTATATGTGTTTCATTTTGAACAAGCAACTGGCAGCTGGAGAAAGTTATTAGAAAATGCTGTCTATGTTCCAGCACTTGCAACAGCAGCAGAATTACCTGTTTCCTATTCTGCCCAAGCTTTCTGCCTCCTTTTTTAGATATTGTTGGCCTCAAGTCAAGTTTTGCTTAAGTTATGTATCACGAGGGGAGTAAGTGGAGCTCCCAGCTTGTTTAAAGAGTAGAAAAGGGAGTTTAAACAAAGCTGGTAGAGATACCAACGCCAACTACTATCTAGGTTCTGGATGTGGTTGGGCCTGCTGCTAAGAAAAGAGGAAATAAGTGAGAAAACAATTCTTAAAAATGTGAAAACAAGCCAATTCTATAGGGCTCCACTCTGTGCTCAAATGTCTGTAAGTGCTGATAAAAGAGCGCATGTGATGAGAAAGTGCTGTGTCATTATCAAAGGCCCTTTCAGTCTTATTTTCATTTCAGTTTTCTTCAAGTGCTGGAGTCTGGCAAGGGAAGGAGAATAACCTTATTTCTTCTTGGACTAATGAGATGTGGTCACTGACTAATCTGCCCTATTTTCCTTCGAGGTGGTGGACAGAGAGTTGTGCTTCCCTCCTGTTTTCTACCTAATTTGAAAGCAAGAACAGAGAAAATTGGTGACAATTTTGGAGGCTAGAAGAAGAGCTCCTCAAATGGTGCTAGGCTCCGATAGACAGGAGGTGCCTAGGTGCCAAGCTGGAGAAAGGATTGTTGAATGACAAGATGGTGGGAGCAACCACTGGAAATTGTGGACAGTGAGGGAGGCTTCTTCATAAGAAGTGCATTCTGTCGGTTCTGTTATGATCAGGAAAATCCTGTGGTCTTCTGATGCCCTCAGCCTATGTTACCCCACAGTCCAAGGGGTTGGCTTTGCCTGCTGGCTGCTGGAAGGCACCAGCAGGCACTGCAGAGCACTGGGATAGAAGCTGCTCCCAGAAGCATGGCAAGTGGTCATCAGGGTGCAGGAATTTTTTCGTAGCCAGGTCCTCATGTTTATGGCTCTTACCATTTCTGTCCTTGCAAAGGGCTCTAACTGATAAGGATGACTGGTGTGGAGTTTTGCATGCAGGAGCTGTGGTTGTGACTTGCCGTCTCTGCACCAGCCAACAAGTTATTATAAAAATAAATACCTCAGTGGCAGCAGCAGCATCCCCAAGGGCCTATTTACTTCCACTGGCATGAACTAATTCCTGCAGAGGAGCTCAAGCCAAATCCTGCAGAGACCAGCGGGAATCTCTCCAGGCTCTTGCAAAGGCAGTTTGCACACTAGAGAAAACACTGGTGCTTGGTCATATTTATCGCCATGTCAGTTAAAACATGTTGTCAGTTAACACCTTTTCTAACACAACATATATTTTCTAAAGCTGAAAGAAAGTGAGTTTTTTTTTACCTCCTTTTATTTTTCAACTAGTTATTCTGATTTACTTCTGAAATTGCACAACACACTAAATGGTGGTTCATGGAGTGGCCAGGGATCAATTATTACCTTTTCATGTGCAAACCGATCCTAAGATATCTATCAATCTCTTATAGTCCTACTTCCAGAAGATATGCCCGATTTCATAAAACTGAAAACATAAATGAAGCTAAGGCAGGACAACATATACTTTCCTTGGCTTGTTCTCTAAAAGATGTTTGACGGGTGAGTTTATTATCCGTAGGAAGAATGAGCAAGCCAATACACACTTTTCAAGGTTTGCAGGTGCCTTAATGTAACTTGCTGATTTAATTTGGATCTATATACCTCATGAGAAGGGCAGAAGATTTTCATTTTCAAGGCCTTATTTAGCCATAAAACGTGTATCACGTTAGCTAAGAGCAGGTCTATGAATTTCATTTTATTTGGTGACAGGAGAAATAGGGATGTATATATCACACTTTCAGTAACTGCTATTAAAAGGTGCATGTTTCATGAAGAAACAGTGTATTCCATGTCATAACATCTTTCATGAAATAAAATTCAGGGCATTTGTAGTATATGTATATGAAAAGTATCAGCTCACTCATGTTAAGACTATGAGGAAAATACAAGCCCCTTTTGTCACCAGAGCTGGTCACACCTGGAAAATTAGGACGGATT
The DNA here is from genome assembly GCA_013401275.1 of Pandion haliaetus. Classification (NCBI taxonomy): domain Eukaryota; kingdom Metazoa; phylum Chordata; class Aves; order Accipitriformes; family Pandionidae; genus Pandion; species Pandion haliaetus. The sequence continues at coordinate 32,064 of VYZV01012845.1, read as the reverse complement.
TTGCTGGCTCTAACAAAGTCAGTAGGAGATTTTCTATGGCCTCCATGGGGCCAAAAATTCTCCTAGATTTCATAGTATTATAGATATTGTACAATTTAGCCACCAAGGTCATTAAAATGCTATAATCCCTAGTGTGATACATGATGGGGTAAAAGCACTTACAAAGGTATTGCTTTCTAAACTGGTGTAATTATGGTAGTAATTCCCGAAGAAGGAGTATTGCAAATGCATTTCCAGTTGCAGTTTCTCAATTTTTTTGTCAGTGTTCATTACAGTAGTGATATGCTTGTGTCTAAATCTTGTTGATGTCCTTCCAGAGGGCACTAAAAACCCTAAAGTAAGTAAAGAAAAATTTAGTTGGTGATTCTGACTGGCTGCTGAATTGCCGCCTTTTGAGCCCTGTCCCTCAGCTCATATTCTATAATGTTTGCTCTTACACTACAGGGACTGCTCACTCTTTGTTTATATTAATCCACTTACAGTTTGTCTAATTTAAAGGGAATTAGAAAAAAAAAAAGAAAAAAAGAAAGCCCTCCCCTCACCAAAACTGGATGATTTGGAGCTAACAAGCCTAAGAGAGCTGTCAACACTTAGCTGTATTTTCCGTCCTTGGGAACTTTGCAACCACAGTGAAGCCACCCTGTGGGGCAGTGCAGTGTGGGGCAGTGTGGGGCTGGTGGGTTAGGGGGCTGGCTTTGGTGGGGCTCGGGCACCAAATCTCAGGGCAGAGGGTCTACCCCTCCTGGCAGTGCACAGGGCAGGGTCCTGAAAGCCTCCTGAGGTGCCGAAGGAACACATTGAGTCATGAACTCTCCTTTTCCAGTTTTAAGAAGGGGATGGACGTACAGGTCTCTGAATTATGGCAACAAAAGATTCAAGCTGAAATAAACACTGAAGTCTCACACAGGGTGAGAAGAGTGTTTTACTGTTTCCTGATGGTGATCCTCTCAACAGTGGTGAAAATCAGCTAGAGGTAAATAAAATTAAATGTTCTCTTTATGAAAAATGAGAAACCTGATATTAGAGCCCACTTATTTTTAACCTCACAGTTGCACTGTGCCGGGGGTGAGGCAGAGGTGCTAGAGGCTGAGGTATTTTGTTTTTCCCAGGGCTTGAAATTGGCCTCTGGTGCTCTGTACCTGGGTGATAAATGTGTTTCTAACTTCTCTCATGACATCTAGCATCTGCATTTCTCATTGCTCCATAAAGCAACCTCGTTTCCACTGCTTAACTAATCTCTCAGATGTTATTTGAACAAAGAAGTGCTGTTATTTAGGCAAGAAAGCCAGAAATAAGCCCAGCGTATTTATTCTCTTCCTTCAAGTGTGTCAGTCCATTGACTAATGGTGAGAAGACTTCTGTTCCTGTTGAGTTGCTAGCTTCTTCACAGGTGCTACCAAATAAATACATCAGTTTGGAAGATGATTTCTTACAACTGTCTGGCAAATTGCAGTGACACAGTCAACTAATTTCTCATATGCCTTTATCAGATAGCTACCAGATTAAAGACTAAATGAACAACACCTACTTTGATTAGATACCAGATTAAAGATCAAATGAACAATACTTACTTGGATGAGATCTGAAATGGTCACTGGGTTCACTGTGATTTTATATCTCCTCATCAGCCCCTGGAACTATCCAGCCACCAACATAACATGTTGCAAAAAGGAGCTTGGAGTCTTCAAAGCTAGAAGGAAACCTGCAAATAATAACATTTCATTTAAATACATCCCCTGAAACCCTGGTGGTGTTTCAATAGATTACCAGTTTGGACTTTCAGAAACCATGCAAGTGTTTCTTACTGATGTTTGCAAAGATTTAAAAGCATACAACATTTAAGTCTTAGATTTGACAGATTCTTTTGTAGTGAATAAACCCAGGAGTTTCTATTTTTCTAATAGAGAATTTTGTTGATGTTTAGTACATTAAGTGTATATAGTACACAAACAATAATCCATGTTTACAGCTTTTTTGAAATTCCACAGTTAACGAGACATGGGGGTGACTTGATGTAATACTGAGCTGGAATTGAAAGCGATATCACCATGCTCTAGAACAGATAACAATAATCTGTCTATGACAGACACATTTCTTCCACAGTTTTTGGATTTAATTTTTTTTTCTTTTTGACTTGTGGTCTTTTGGCTTGTACTGCCAAGAAGCCACCGCATTCTAGGCCAGGATCTCCAATATTTATACAGTGGATGTTGCAGCCCCTTGGTGAATGTGGCAGGCAGTAGCATAACCATCTGAAGAAGGTGACAAGTTCTANAAAGTTCCAGCCTACGTTCCTTCTACACTGAAAGCAGTTGTGGTGAAGTTACGTGTCGCCTAAGGCTGACTACAGTGGCTGTTTCTTTGGCCTGAAAAAGCAGTGTGCAATCGTCATCGTGAACATCCCCCAGCACCTGATTAACCCAAATGCTTGGGTAAATATTAAGTACCCAAACCTTTACTTAATGAAAATGAGAAAGTAGACATATCTCAATGTCTTCTCACTTCAAAAGAAAAGCTCATACCATAAAGGTTTTTGGAATGAAGCCTCCATCTTACAAAGACTTACAGAAGAGCTGAAGTTGTGGCCTCACCAAGGTATGGGAGACAACTCTGAGGGCCCGGCTTCACAACAAGGGTTTAGCAGCTAGTGACGGCCATGTAGGTGAATAGTGTGTAAGTCAAACACTTTAAGTCAGACTTTATGGAACAGAGGGCTGCAGTATGTTTTACTGGTATAAAAGGGCTCAGATCTCACAACTGGTGGCTTTGGTTGCTATAATAACATTTATGCTAAAATTAGTGCCTGATACATTAAATAATTTCTTCATGATAAATAATCTGACCAGTTCTATGAGAAGGACGGAAAACTTGATAGGACATATAATCTACTGGGACAGCAGGAACTCTCTGTCATTACTCATGTATCTACATGGGGAACAAGAAAGGAAGAAAATGTAATGCTTCAAGCATGTTCTAAAAGGATCATTGCGCAGAAAAATTCTCTCAACGCAGAAATCAAAAGGTTTATAACAGGGAGAGGCAGTGCCTGCTCTGCAGTGACAGCTTCATGTTTATTTATTCTAGAAAAAATAAGAAGGAGATACTGAGGCAAAGACAAGATAATTTTATTCCCAGATCAAATAAAGGAACACAGAGTGTGTTCTCATCAAAGTGATTACTTTAGGGGGAACTAATACAATGAATGTTATTAAATGAAACAACTTCTTTATAGGGCATCTCACATTAAGAATTTTAGTGTAAGTAATATTTCTGTCAGGCAAAGTGATGCAAGACAAAACATCTTGTAGAAGATATAAGACAGACCTTTAAGAAGGCATTAAGTAACGAGATGTGAATATGAACCATTGTGAGAACTCATATAAGATGGCATTTCTCAGACAGTGCATGCATTTATGCCTCCTTATAGAGGTATTCCTTAATAAACACATTCTTATAAAAATGTGTTCTATTTACTGTACTTCCTCTGCAGCAAATTATCCCTTTGCTTAACAGCTCTGAGAAACAAGGATGTCAGGAGCAAAAATTACTCTTGTCCTTTCACTAGTTGCTTGAAATCTTTTATTTTGAATTAGCTTTTAGGTGCTGGTATATGTAGAGCTAAAGTAAATGGCTGCTCAGCACAGACAGCTGGGACAAATCCTCAGCTCTATAGGAGCTATCTTCAGTACAAATCTGAAAGACTTGCATGTCTCTCCTTCCATCATGCTGGAAGCTTTGGGTGTAAACCCTTGCAGTGCTGGGCATGAGGTGCAGCCAAGAAGGTGGTTTTTTTGGTTTGTTTGTTTTTTGGTTTTGGTTTGTTTTTTTTTTTTTTTGAGATAAGAACGATTTAATAACTAAAGTAAAATAAAATATAATACTAACAACAACAATAATAAAACATAATAATAATTGTAATGAAAAGGAATATAACAAAAAACAAACAAAGAAACAAACCCAAGCAAAGACAAGTGATGCACAATGCAATTGCTCACCACTGCTGACCGATGCCCAAGCAGTGATCCGCCCCTCCCGGCCAAGCCCCCCTCCCTGTTTATATACTGAGCATGACGTTCCATGGTATGGAATATCCCTTTGGCTAGTTCAGGTCAGCTGTCCTGGCCGTGCTCCCTCCCAGCTTCTTGTGCACCTGCTTGCTGGCAGAGCACTGGAAACTGAAAAATTCCTTAACTTAGGATAAGCACTACTTGGCAACACCTAAAACATCAGTGTGTTATCAACATTATTCTCACACTAAATCCAAAACACACTGTACCAGCTACTAAGAAGAAAAATAACTCTATCCCACTTGAAACCAGGACAGAAGGCAAGTCTGTACAGATACCATGCTTTCTCAGTACATTTACACCCTTTAGCACTGGCAATCAGAGCTGAGAAATGTGGAACTATTGTATCTTTTTTGTATTCTTAAATGGACATCTGTATATCAGCACAGTTGAAGACCTACAGCTACATTTTATTATCCTAGAATCTGAGAGGTCTCAAGGGGTAATTATTTATAAAATGAGTAAAACATCTTGCCTCAGGTGCAGAGTTCCGGAAAGCCACGTCTTCTCTAAGGGTCATGAGAGTTAGAGATGAAAAAGCCTGGCTGCATCATCTTGTATTGTTCCCTCCAGTGCCTTTGCTAGCAATTTATCAAATCTGTATTTATCTTAGTATTTATATATAGCTCCCATTGCACCACTTTGCAATATTCAATTCCTTTATTCTCACAAGGGCCCTATCTGGTATATTCTACATCACGTCTAATGCAGTCTTGAAGAGAAGGTTCATAGCAACAGAAAATGACAGGAATGTAGTCCTTTTTTCCTTATTTGCTACTTCACTCACTAAATTGTGGTTTGATTCTCATCTGACGGAGCTTCCATCTCTCACATGGGAAAGGTGAAATGAGTAGGAGAGTAGATGGGAACTGAGTTTGTTCTGAGATGTGAAGGGCTCAGAGTTGTCCTCTATTTTCTGCCACTTTCTTCCACAATATTCAGGACTTTGCAGGAACTAGAGAATTTACAGAATATCTCACTGCAATTATTTGGTCACGTTCTGTGGCTTTTATTATTCAGGAGGTTTGACTGCAAAATGAACATGTGCTTTTTCTGCTGGGATATCGTTTTGTTTTCTTCAGGCACTTGCCAAAGAAAGACCTGCATATTTTAACCCTATTATTTTTTTTTGTTTTCTTTAGTTCCTTTAATTTCTCAATAAAAATCTACTAAAAAAAGAAAACAGAAAATGCTAAATGAATAAATAAATAAATACCCCCCCTCCCCCCCCATTTTGTTTCTCTTTGCATTCGGCAGTTTTTCTAAATCTTTTTATCCTTGATATGACCAAATATTACTAACCGCAAGTGCTGAAATGCCATCTTCAGTGGCCACATGAAGAGATACTAGAGATCTCTCTTCTCCAGCCGAACTCTCTCTGGAACTAGAGATTTTGAATCTGGATGTTTCCCAAAGTATCGGATCACCCCAAAGGAAAGC
>VYZV01012845.1:0-26514 GCA_013401275.1 Pandion haliaetus | reverse complement strand
GCAAGAGCAAACCATTTGGCAAATCAGTGTCTGCCTTTGTTCTTTATAATTCTCCCAAGGAGGGAAGCACAGCACAAGCTAATAGCTATTTATGCTCATTCTGACTTGCAAATATCGTGGATGGACACAGCCAAGTGACACATGGGAAAACAGGACTTGAGAACTCTCCTGCCCTAGGAGAGTTTAAATGATAAAAACAGTATCCAAGAATAAAGGAGGGTATATTTTGTATGGAAATTATATTTCTTGTAGACCTAGACCCAATTCATTTTTAAACTTAGAATTCCTCAGTCTTTTATTACCAAAGCGCACTGTCTTCAGTTGCAGCACTTACAGCTGATGTCAGAACCTGCTGGCACAAACCACCAGTTCTGGCTTGAAGAACTTATTGGTCATTTGTACAAACCATCAGCGAAAGCACACTGGAATAATAAAACAGAATATAAGAAAGCCTGCTAGGACTCTTTCAAAAATTTTGAAAGTTACCTACAAAAATATGGAAAAGGAGGTGCAAGCACTGGCACTTTCACGTCTAACCCTCAACCAACCATTCTTTCCCTGTCAATTTGATAGTAATACAAGTTTTGAGCAATATATTGAAAAGACTGTGATCTTAAGGACTTGTTACAGATATTTTCTCAACTGTCCTAATCCAGACTGGAGGCTGGAGGCTGGAGGCTTTGGCTACAGGCGAATGGTTGATCGTTGTTTACCCTCTGGGCACTTTTCACAGTTCTGGCAGTAGAAAACAGCCTTGAAGTGTTTGTAAAATATGGTATACATTTGCATTGTAGCAAATGAGAAATGAGTCCCAAAGTCTTTAATGCTAACGTTGGTATGAATGTAAATTTAATAGACCCGCAGCTTTTTCATAACAGCCCTCATACTTTCTCTTTGTGAGTCACAAGAGAAAAAAGTCATTTGATAAAAACCATTTTTACCTTAGAACCATACAAAGAAGTATTATCATTCCTTTGGAAGAAAAAAAGCATAAAACCAGTGTTATTTTCCATTTATTTTTTATTTTACTTTTTACACATAACAATATAAGTCTTCCTATTACTCCTATTATTGACATATGGAAATGCTCAACAAAAAATTGGCTCCAGTGATGAATCTCTCTGACTTGTTCTAAACCATGGATGTTAATTCCAACACTGGTCCATTAGCTGTTTCGTTCTTTCGTTCGTGAATGTGTAACAAGAATTTCTGGGGATACTGAACCTCCTCTGAGCACATATTTTGAGATGAGATGAGGAGGACAGATGCTGACCTGACTGAAATGGTCACCTTTGCAACCTTTGTATTAAGGCTTTTGCAATGCAAATAAATGCTTTTATTATAAATGCATGCACTAAAACTGTATTTAAAGAATCTCTAATACCACAAATCCATTTCACATCTTGTATCTTATTTGAACTTAAATGTAATCATGGCAAATGAAACTGGATAAAACACTTCTCACTAGCTTTGTAGTTTCACACAGATTGTTTAATTTGCTTTGCTGGAAGTTTCTCATGGACAAACCTGAAGGAGTAGGCTAAAAATCATAGACTACCAAATAGTCAGTGAAAGTTTCTTCATGCCACATAAGGAACTGACCTAAAGACTTTTTTATTGTCTTAAGGGCAGCTCTTTTCCAGCCTCATTTTTAAAGTTTGTTCCTCAATCTAGGCAAAGTAATCATGAAAATAAATTAAAAAAATGATATTTGAAGTTTGTAAAGCTTCTGCATTTAAAGTATGCAAGTAGTGTAGCTTTGTCACTACTTCAAGATGCTTGAAAACTAAGCTATAAAGGAAACTAGACACCCAATCTGCAATGGAAATGTTGACGATCATGAATTGGATTTAATGGGCTCCAGCAAATCATAATATTAATGCTATCACATGATACTTCACCTTAGCACCAGATTAATGAAGGCCCATCTCAAGTTGAAAAACACGCTCTAAATGATCCAAGTTTGAGAATTGAGCTGTGCAAGCCATTTACTATGAAATCTATAAGTATATTAAGCATGTCTGACTTTTGGTTTCAGTACAGACATGAAACTTGGATGAAATATTCTTAAAAATTTTAGACTTTAGAATTTAACATAAGAATTTTCAGGACTAACAGACCTTTACAGATTAGCATGTTTGTAGCAGCGTTAAAAAGAATTGAAAGGAACATTTGTTTTTTCAGATGAAGACACGCAACCAATTTCACAAATCCCTTTTACCAAAACATCAGTCCAGCAGAAAACACAAGTATCATACAGAGAAATAATTTAAAAATTTATGAGTTGTGAATCTTGGATTATTAACAGCTTAAAAAATTGCAAATGCACAGTAACTTTATTAGATACACCTGTTTTGCCTGGATTTTCTACCTGGAATTCCTATCCCTTCTTTGAAATCACCTATCATGAAAACAAACCAAAATAATAAAACAGGGTCTCCTTTGTTTAAAATCCAGTGGAGATCCTTCAGGGAGCTCTTTCTTCTATTCAGTTTTTTTTTTTTTTAATTTTTTTTTTTTTTTTCAGCATGACTACAAGTTAACTATATAAAATTGTGGTTGCAGTAGAAGCTTCTGTCACGCGGAATGGAAAGGAAAAAAATATTTTGGCCACTGACTGAGTAACTTTAACCCAGGGCATCTCCATCACTTAACGTTTGGTCAGAGTATTATTCCTAAAGTTCATCAACATGAAAATGAAACCACCTCTTTGGGAACTTCCGAGTGTGAGCAAGGAAGGGGTTTCATACAATTTTCCAATTACATTTTGAAGGACGAGGAAATTGTAGCATTCACTTATTTCTGGCATTGAATCTCACTTCAGAACTACAGAAGACAATTTTCAATCAAATGTTGCACGTATCATTTAAACATAACTCTGAAAAAGACAATTAATTTTTCAACCTGGGAATCGAGCAAAGAAAGAGAGAGGAAAAAATATATAAATGTAACAAGCCGTAGAAAGGTCACAGAAGTGCAGGCACGATTACGTAATATGCATGTTTAGGAGAAAGATAATCCAGAAATTCTTAGTTGTACTAAATATAGAGACTTAAATGAGAGAATGAAGTAGAAAGCAAAGCCTCCAGGACCAGATTGGAGTGAAACAGAAAATTTCATCAATCCTAAGCTTGTGTTCGGGAGGGCCAGGCATGTGCCCTGGCGCCTCTGAGCTCCTTTGGAGTGTGCGCAAAAAGCAGTTCTGTTTGGGCACAGAGAAGGTAACTCCTGCCTCTACCCACGTGGGCTCTGGCTGTGCTTCTGGTCCCTGGTCTCTCCCAGGAGCCACAGATCTATTCCTTCCCTCGCTGGAAACCTTGGTCACTTATGAACAGTCACACAAAGATCTACTCTTTTCCCCTTGTTACCAGTCCAGTGTGTTATCAGACACTACCTAACGCACAGAAAGAGAAACAAATAACACACAAACCTCATGGAGGATGTTTTCAGCTACAATGGAAAAACCTAAGCCCTCAAAGAGTCTTAGAACACAGGTCTGCACGTGCACATGCTGTTTATGAGCAAACACTCAACCGACAGCCATGCTCTTGGTTGAAGCAGGCATCTTTTGGGTTTGTTATTCCTCCGAGGGATGCCGAATACAAGGCTTCCTCTTTCCAAAGTTTTGAATGATTGGATGTGGGAAAGACAGCATTGCTGTTTAGTGAACTTTGGCTAAAGGAGGTCGTTAAATAGCCATAAAAGACAGTTAAAGAAGTCACTGTTTCTTATTTCTAGGGGAATTGGAGGAGTTTCTTCACACTGCTTCAGAAAAGGGGAATCTTCTCTGGCAGAGAGGGAGTGGGGAAATGGGCAGCAAGGACAGATTCACAGCAGCTGACTGTCTGTGTAATTTATGGCATGATTTTTCAGAGAGAAGTACCCCGTCTGTGCAGACTAAAGAAACTGCCAGCAGTAGAAACAGGCAAGTTTTTTTTATACTTGGAGGTGCTGGTGACATTTCCCACTTGAAGCTAGGGACAGAAATATGGGGTGGAAAAGGAGCAGTAGAAGAATTCCCTGACATGTTTAAACATGGTTTTAACAACACTAGGGCTGGGGTTGCCTAGGCCATCTACATTTTTAGTGTAACTGGGCATTTGGTTTTAGCATGTTCTGAGAGGTCATACTGAGAATTTCCATACTTGCTTCACCCTATGCAAATGCCAGCCTGTTTTTCAACTGTCAATACACAAGTGGTGAATTTGCACTCTGACTCATGTGTAAGAGACATACCAGAAAGTGGATGAGTTTTGTCTTTGGCAGTGCAGCAGAGCTTTTAACATGTGGTTCGCTTACTAGCCTGACACCAGCCTTTAAGAGCTGCTGCCGTTATTCTTTATCCTAAAAATGTGATGTCTTTTCCTACTGTCTTGCTGGGTATGACAGAGAAGGACGTTACTCAGGTTTTGCCTTCAACATCTCAATAGTTCAAAGGAGGAAATAAAAAATAATTACAAGAAACAAAGAGAAAATCTCAAGCAAAGCCCATAATTATTTTTTCCCACTCAAATAGCCTTGCTGACGTTTGCATTTTTCTCCTACCATCAGGATAGCACCTGCATTTACCTTCCTGTTGTACAGTTTAAGCTTTCTATAGTTTTTGTGCACCCAGAGCAGAAATATCTGCCTCTGTTCCTTTGCAAATACTCTATAGTAATTAGAAATTAACTGAAAATACAGTAGGATGTTGGCAGTTTCGCAGTGAAATCAAAGATGGGAATTGATGGGAGAGTCTGTGGTGGGGACCCAGCTGGTGAATGCTGTGAGCACACTGGGCTGGCAGCACCTGCAGAGCATCGATTGCAGGGTGAGGTGGAGCAAGAGGGGGGGAAGGGTGGCTCTCAGCCAGTTCAGAGGCAGGAGCTTGGGCCCCGCTCTACATGTGTGACACATATTGCACTCAGCCATGGTCACCATGCTGGAAATGAGGTGGATGTCGGCCACGTAACTACTTTTTCATGTACCACCAGCCACAGAGTCAAACCAGGCAAACCCATGAGGCTGGCTAAGCTTTGGGAAGTCAGAATGATTATTATACCAGTAGATCATGTTGTAGTATTGACCTCGATTTAGGAAGATAGTGGTTTTTGTCCAGGTCACTCAAACACTGAAATATGTGCTTGACTCGAATCTAAATCCCATTAGAACACTGTTTAGGAGACAGAATAGTTACTATGAGGAGTCCTACTTAAAGCCAGAGTAAATTTAGAGCAATAATAGACATGTTTTTTAATAAATGCAGGTAATGAGACCTAGCAGAACAGCAGGAATTGTGCCTGGCCAGATGTGTTCATGCAGCTAGGTTATAAGAAAAATCTAAATTTAGACAAGAACAAATATAAACATAGACAATATAGCAAGTTTTTCTAGACCACTTGTTTATATATGTCATGCTTTTGTCTCACTCAGCATCCTGCTCCCACCCCCAAATGTCAATTTGGGCGCTGCTGGTTTTTTGCTCTCCACTGGAAGCACTTAATTTTCAGGAGGTGCTGAAAGTGATCTATTCAAATTTATCTTCTGCCAGGCATCCACACAATGGGGGACTTCAACTGTGGAAATGGTGACCCTATTCTCATAACTTCGTTACACAGGCCAGTTCAAATACAAACCCTAAGTGAGGAGTTTTGTGATCAGGAGGTATATGTGCATGCCAGCATCATGCATTTAGAAATCCAGATTTAGTCTTCCCAAATGATAAACCTGACTTATAATGTTCTTTAAGAAACAAATGTTTGTCTTGACTATCACAACCCATACAGAAACTGAACTCTTACTAAGAGAGGGAAGGCTTCACAGGTTTAAAGAGAGACAAAAGCAAGGCCCCGTTAAAACTATCTTTATATCTGAAAAAATGAAAGAAAGACCTGGGAAAAACAACACTATCTATACTGTAAATATTCTGGATTCTTTCCTGGCAGGGAAAAAAGGAGGGAAAAAGGTTCTTTTATAGATACATGTAAGAAGTTGAAGGTTTTGATTTGATCAGTTACTGGCATGATGCCATTAATGACAAGATTCTTCAGTAAGTTAGATTATCCAACACTAAAATCCTGATATATAGGGTTATTTAGATCCAAAGTCTTACTGAAACCAAAGGAATTTAGCATCCAGTCCTTAATTCAGTTTAGATTTACAAGGTAGGACTCTCTCTAGAGCTGAGAATTAATCCTGCAGGCAGGTGGTTCTGACATTGTTCCAGCTCTTGTAAAAGCTGTGAGGTCTTTTCTGAGAGGTCCAGAAACTCATGCAGTTTCTGGAAGTTCATCCTTTTGAAGATACCTCCAGCAGTTACAAATGCACCCGCTTCTTAGACTCCACTGAAAGAATAGCACCTCTTAAAAACAGACTGCTGATAATAAAGCCTCTGTCTTAAATGGGGATTTAGCTATAAAGTACAGAAATGGTTTGAACATTCACAGCTTTTACTATCTCCTTCTACATGCCCGGTATGCACAGTTCCATGATATACCTCTTCTTACACATACAGCAAGTGGTCCACTCTGTTTCTTAAAATTCACTGTGCGCTTGCCTTCATTACGAAATGTTGTTGTATTTGGACTTGACATAACGATAACCGTAACTGACCTGTCAGTGTAGATCTGAGGAAATCATATTCAGCATAATGATTAAACCTTGGTCCTATTTCATAATACCAAGAAGCGTCTCAAGACCCGACTTGGAAGGGTCCTAATACTCAGACCTCCATTTTCAAAGGTACAGAAATTTTGCCAATATAAGACAATAATAGGGAGACAAGAATTTTAAAAGTCAAGGGAATTAATGTGATGTATATGCTGCAGACTGTAGTTTAATCTTTGAGAAACACAGCCATCTGCGACATTTTTACAGAGGCATATGAGAGATTTTTAAGGTAACCAACAGGAAAGGAAGGCACAACTTCCTTTCAGAACATCATCCTGTACCTTTAAAATCACTGTTGGATCAAGCAAGTGTTTTCAAGCTGCTCTCTGCCCAAATGCCTAATGTGTCCTATTATCTGCAACAGTGTGTGCTATTCTTTCACAAATCAAAGCAGGTATTCAAAACTGGACATGTATGAGTAAAAAGTAGAATTGTCACATGCAGTATTTTCTGCATGAGAATTGAGCAGGACCTGAATATGACCCAGCGAAGACCTTCAGTATTTCAAGATGAGAGCATTTTATTCTTTTGGAAGCTATTTGTTGGTGTTTATTGTTTGTGCAACACAATATTCTCAGGTGTGACTCAGAAGATACCATTGTAATGTATAGGAGTGAATGGATCTGTGTCTACATGGGTTCACTAGATATTGATCATGTCTTCTGGGAATATGCAAGAAAAGAACAGAAGAATTTTTCCCTTTTAAATCTGCATTAGAAATTACACAGTCCTCTAGGGGAGCCCCTAGCTGGCTGTATGTGCTTCTTTGTTCCCTGTAGGGAGAGGGATATAAAAAGTGCAGATAACGAAACCTAACTAGAAGGGTAGGCCTCTTAAAAGTATTCATTGTCTGGGGAAAGAGGGAGGAAGGAACTCACCTGACCTTGACCACCCAAGCTTTTAACACTCAAAAAGACTTTCAAAGCTTTCTGAGGGAGATTTACAGCTGTGAAAGGATGCTGGAATTACACTGCCGCAGAAGGAATATAATTCGCCTTTGCTTCCTCCCCTCCCCCAAAAGCCCCTCAGTCACTTCTGCATTTTTAGAAATTTAAATACATTGTTTTGGGAACTGATTGACAGAACCAAAGGAATTTCTGGCTTAACACCTTCACACAGTCTCTCCCTCTAAATTTCTAGCACTTCTCTTCTACTGGCTGCCTTTGCTGTGAGAACCAGTCTCCATGTCCCATCTCTCTGTGCCTTCTGTAACAAACAAACCCAACACTCAGGGTCTGTGGCTGGTGCAGTTAACACATCACAGCCATGATAAGTTCCTAAAAGCCCTTTTCATGCTGCTGAAGGTCACTGTTGTGGGCAGGCCACAGTTCTCAGCCTTCTGGACTCTTGTTACCAATAGCAGTCCATATTTTGTACAATATTATTATTGTCTTAATATGTCCAAATAGTGATAACCAACAATGGTATCTGCTTCCAGAAGCAGTGAGAGATTTACTCCAGTCACAGTAGATTTCCCATGGAGCAAGTTCAACCCTCTGTTCAGACCTCCAAGAGAAGATGTTTTTGTCAAAGACTTCTTGAATAACAGGGAATATACTAACACAGGTTCTTGAATTCTCAGCATCTAAGGATCCTGTTTCAGTTTTAATATACACAAACACAGGATTGTTCTGGTGGAAAAAAGCAGGTGCTTTTTTATTTGTATTGTATTTCAACAATTTCAGGGTCTTTGGGGTTTTAATGCCTTGGTGTACAAAACAATGAGTCAGTGCCTCAGAGAATGTATCTCTAACAGTTTCTTCCAGTCAGAGATGCCACAAAACCAGAAGAAAGTTTTCTTTTTTACAATTCTTTTCACGCATCAAGGAAATGATTAGAGGCTGGGGCAGCTTCTGGCAGGTGCAACTCCCAAAGGGGCCCTGTGCTACTTATCTCTGTGGTAGGCAGTGTGTCAGATGTCGTGCTTAACTTCTTCACAGAGTCCCAGCCTGTCTTACCATGCTCCTGCCCAAAGAGATGTTTTGGAGTGCTGGGATCTCTGAATCTGCTTTGAAGTTCTTTACTGAAGGTACAAAAAATCATGACAAGCTACAGGAATGTGATCTCTTCCTTTCTCCCCTCTCTCTGCTATGATGTATTTTAATGAACATTCTGGGGTAGGTCAGTAGAAAAACCCTGAACATAAGCCTGTGTGAAATGCAGGAGTTGGGGAGCTGAACTTTGCAGCTGACTCCTACATTTAAAATATCAAAATAAGGGACTGTGTTCCCTGACTTTTGGAAAAAAGTGTACAAATTTATTTGCAAACTTTACAACTAGGATCTTCCTGAATTATTTTATTCATTATGTTTCTTCTTTATAATCAGTATTCATTTCATAAGTCAATAACATATGGGATGTATCAATATACTCAGGTGAAGATGACATGTTCATAACTCATGCAGCTGTTTTTTCACACCTGAGACAGAATATAATGCTCCATTTCAGTGCTCATCCACAGCTGTACCACATAAATAAAAAGGTAGAGTGTGAGGAAAAAAGAGACAATGACTTAAAAGAAAATTCAGCTTTCTAACTGCAGGTTGCTGCACTCTTAGGAAAGCTAAGAATCTGTTAGGCACATGAAAAATTATTATTTTGAGATTAACTTTCTCAGGAATACTGCACTGCTGACTATAACCTGTCTGATTCGAAATGAAATGCGTAAGATGGCACATGTGAAAGAAAGCACCATGAGGAGAAACAATTGTGCTCTGGGCAGGGAGCACTCCCAGGAGCCATGCTGCATCCCCCAGCCTCGCTGCTTTTTAGACCAGGAGGAAGGGGTTGTGGATTTTGCTGCATGCATCTGGCGCTTTACTGAGGCTCGTTTGTGTCTTCAAGACCTGGCTGCAGTTCTCTAGGGGAACTCAAAGAGCTGAGACCCACGTCCCTCACAGCTTCCCTTCCCAGAGAGGAGCAAACTTGCCCTTTCACCATCAGCCACTTCTGCTGAACGCTAAAACCTCCTCTTTCTTGACTTTTCTCCCCTCCCTCCAGCAATGCTCAGAGACAGGAGCCTTTGCTTGCCTGGCAGCACCCAACCAGGGTAGCCAGGAACCACGAGCAGCAGCAGCTCTGCTGTTGGCAGGCGGGCAGAGAGAGGACGGGGTCCCTAGACCTCTGCCCCCTCGCAGCTCCTGATTTCTAGCAAGGCCCAGTCTCCTCTTAATATTGCCACTTGGTTATTCTACTTAAGCTTCCTCATGCTGTGTGGTTGTGGGAGTGATCACTACAGATCAAATTCTGATTATTTTGTTCAAAGTACATGAACACCTCAAGACTTTTTGTAAGTGGTTTCCACTCTTCTCTTTTTTTTGCCAGCTTTGTTTGATTTAGCAAGATCATCTGTAGAAAAGAAAAAAAAAAAAAGACCTCTGTCTTCTAAAATACCTGCCAATTCTGTGACTTTAGAAGAGAAAGAATTAGCCACTGTTTATATCAAACCTAGCCAGGACCAAAGCTGTATGTTCTTGCAGCAATTACGTTAATAAATGCCCTGATCCCAGAACAGTGCTGGCCTTTGTTGATCATGTTC
Organism: Pandion haliaetus; assembly: GCA_013401275.1. Classification (NCBI taxonomy): domain Eukaryota; kingdom Metazoa; phylum Chordata; class Aves; order Accipitriformes; family Pandionidae; genus Pandion; species Pandion haliaetus. Next base: position 16,328 of record VYZV01012845.1, on the reverse strand, counting down.
GTGAACAAAGAAAGCAGCAAACAGAAAGCATGGTAATGATCACACTCCAGCAGGAACAGCCAGGAGGGAATTGATATTTGCCAAATAGATTGGGAGTCAGCTGAAACTGACCTTTTTCCAAACTTTTTTTTGGGCCTAATAATATAATGGAGGCAAAAATACCTACAAGTAAAATTCATCTACTTAAGGGAAAAGAAAAGGTTTATGAAACTCCTTCCTGTTCCTTGTTCCCTGCTGTCTGTTACAATCTATTGCAGGACTGTGACAGCATTTAGGAGTTTAATGCCCATGGAATAGAAAGTTGTCACAGGTTGATGAGCTCCTGCTGCTAGATAGTGTCCACATCATTAATCATGGACACTTACCTCCTTCACCTCACAGGAGAGCCAGTAGTGACACTTGCTCACTGTACAGTGGAGGACACCAAAACCTATAATCTACCAGGGGTAAATTTACCATGAGATTGTGACAAGGATCATAGACAAACATGAGCTGCCTTGCAGCTCAGGAGCACATTTATCACCCCGTGATGAGGACTTTGGCTGACCTCTGGTCTTCCCTGTGCATCCCCGCTCACACCTGCAGACTCGACATGGTCACTTGGCCCCTGTGCTGGGAACCGCACGGGGTGCGGTGAAGTGTGGTCCCCTAACCACCGCTGTGCAAGCATCTCCGTTTGCAGTTTGATCTGATGGACCAGTAAAAAAAACAACTGAGTTTATTTTTGAATAGAAAGGAATGTTTTTCTTTGCATTAAAAAACCCCTTTGCTTTCATTGGACACAAAAGAGCCTTGTGTGGAAAAAAAAATACATTTTCTTAAAGATGTTCCTGATGTAATTAATACAAATGAAAATGAAAGGCTAATTTTACACTGCAGTCACAAGAACAGAGTTGGAATGAGGCATTCTAATTCTTCTTAGACTCAGTACCCCAAGTGTGTGGAGAAGTAGAAAATGAGTCAAAAATGCCGGAAACCCAGATTAGCTAAATAGGGCTTCAGTTTACAAGTCCATTTTCAAAAGACTATTGTAAATAATGTATTACAAAATATTCTAACTGCTGTTAGCGTTTTCTCTTCAAGCTGTCCAACACTATAGGGAGATTTCTTAAGTATGCATTTAATGAGAAAAGAAGGGAAAGACAGGTATTCCCCTTATAATCTGGTAGTCAAGTCACTTCAAGATTTGGGAGACATGCATAAAACCCCAGCACCCACCTAAATCAGAGCAAACATCTGAATCACATCCTACCAAGCTACCAAGAAAAGATGCAAACACACACATTATAAAATATTCTGGGTATTTCTTTAGCACTAACTAGAACAGGGACATTGCATAATTTATTCATCATAAGGGAGAGAATAACACTACTGTCATCCCTTCCATCTCTGTTTTTTGGCACTCATCCACAGAATTTTTTAAGAGCCAAATTCTCCTGGCAAGTGCAACGTAAATTCTCCAAATGGGATGAGTTATCCTGAAATCATAGTTTCAGCAAATACAGTATGGTTAAGAAGAAAAAAATAATTATTACCCACTACTATGTCTTATTGGAGGGAAGGTAGATGGCAGCATATTTTGTTTCTTGAGATATCTAAATCAAACTACTTTTACACAGAACATACCCAGAAATTTAAAACAACTAGCTGTGAGTATTTGGAGTTTTCCCATAGGAGGTTGGGCTTTCACCCTGCAAGGGTTTTTTAATCAGTTGAAGAAGACTTCGTTTCTATATTCAAGAGTTTTAATGTTCTGTTGTAGTACTCAGTGTTTAATGAAAAAAATCCTACACATTGAAACAATGTAAGCCTAATATATTAAATGGTGGGGTGTTTTTTTTTTTTTTTTTCAAAAAGGCTTTTTTTGCAGGCCATACTTTTCTGTAGATGGCTGATAATTTACCTTAGACACTTCCCATTACATGACCCAGGATTTCCTTAAGATCTGGAGAAGTACTAATGAAATATGACATGTTTATAGGCAAAGAGCTGTCTTGATACCTGCAGCTCATGTGAAAGGGCTGGCCAGTGTTTCCTTTAGTTTCTTTGGAGCAGCTTTTGCATTCAATATGCAGAAACTGGACATCTTGAATACCAAAGAACATCACAACTGATTATGTAATCTCAAAGGGAGTGATATTTTTCTTCTTCATTATATTCTCCTCTATTGCTTTTACTTGTTTGTATGATCAATAACGTATCCCATAAATAGAAAAAATAAGCCAATCCTTACTGCTTTTTAAAACTGAAAAAAAGATCATGTTAGATGACTGTTTAAACAAATGAAAAGAAGAATACATTGATGAGGATGAAGTACTTTGAAATTATTTTGCTTAGAATTTACTGTTACAAACACCAAAGGTGGGATTTTGATCCCACTGTGGCTTAAAATTGACGTAATTTTGCTGAGTTAATTTGGCTATATTGAGACATAACCGAGGTCAGAACTGCATCTTGATACTGTTGTGAGTGAATAAAGGATGAATCAATATTAAGTTTGTTCTTTTCACCATTTGTGGTTTTTGATAGCCTGTAACAATGAGACACCAGTGTGCTGCTATTATTCTTCATAATGAAAACTTATTGTGGCCTGGACTTTACATTTCAGATCTTCCTTTTGGTATTTTCAGATAGTTTCTCTGCAAAGATATGCATACCAAAGTTATATTGAAGGGTAGCAACAAGATATTGTTCTAGCTGAGATGCTGACAAAGCTAGCTCATGCAATTTATTTTGTTTTCCAGTTTTGTCTTCATGAAATTCACATTGCTTGATCTTATTTTGAGAATGATGTAAACTCAATGATACCAGATCACAGAAATAAAAGATCCTTTTTCTTTCTCTCCATAAACCACTTAATTCTTTGCTGTATAACTTAAAAGAAAAACATGCAAACCACACACAAAAGAAAAAAATATAAAAAGAAGGGGTATGTTCTTAGGTGATTCTGACCTGAAGAGCTATGATCACTTAGATACAGCTTATATCTTAATCTTTTGTGCCATTGGGTATCCATACTATTGTATGACATAACTAGAAGCAAAATGAGTGACCAGAGAAAACTCTTCTTTACAGCAAAAATGGAAATATTTAAGCAGAAGGTAATTGTCAACCTTTTCAAAAATTTTGAATGTTTGGTTATGAACTCATTTTGAGTTTACTGGGAAAATTCCAGTCACTTTCATATTTTCCCAATTTTTTCACTGGTTGTAAGTTTTCAGACATATTAGCCTACTGCAGGTACTTTTATAGCCTCCCCCCACACAAACACAGCCTAATGGAGACACTCGTTTCTTGCCACAGAATTAATGTGAGAGATATGCTTTGCACATATTAGCCTATTTGAATGCCAGACATACTGTAAATCTTTATTAGTGATTACGGGTCAGAGTGGTAATGAAACAGTCAAGGTAGAAAGCAGGACTACTTGTTCACCTTGAATTTATTGCAGGTTTAGTAATTTTTTCCCATGTTTGAGTCTGTCTCTCTTCGTCTTGCAAACCCATGAATGAAACCTAGAATTAGTGCACATGAATAATTTGATGTAACCACACAGAGTATGTGAAAGCAAAGCCCAGGAAGAAAGAATAACACGACATGAATACACCTGCCTTTCTGACTTCAAATGTCATGTATTCTGCCAGTCTGATAAAATGTTATCTTTGTAGTGCAAAGCTCTGGGAGCTATGGGCTCCTATATAATTTCATCCAGTTTCTTAACCACAAAGAATACACTGAATCAAGGAACTGCTCATGCTTTCCTTCTCATATTTTACTGGAGATATTTTATTTACTTTATTTTCAATGCTTTTAAAGATTAAACTGTGGGATATCAGTAAACTGTTACCATAATTTGAGATAATTTTTTTTTTCTATCTTCTGTGACACTCCTTTGCTCTCAGGTTTAAAAGAGCTGGTGAAAGGCAGCAAAGCTACATCCCTGAAGAAGGAACAAACACAACCCTCCATTCCCCCTTGTCCCCTGCCGCATTTCAAGCTCTGTATAACATTACGAATATCCTCCCTGCACTGAGTGCTCTGGCTTGGGACCATGGGGGTAGGAAGTTAGTTCAGTTTCTGTCTATTCAATTTTAAAACTCATAATTGTGTCTGTTTAATCATAGCTTCTACTGAGATATGATCTTATGATCATATAATTTTCTCATAGCCTGACACTAATTTTATAAATAAACTGAAAAATGAAGAAAATATACTTCTTAAACTCTCTAGATTAAAGAAACCCCTAAACAGGCAGAAGTCTAGAAGTGACCGGGATAAATCCTCCTCTACTACTCAGGCTAGAACTGGGTAAACTCCACCTACTTCCATTTATCTTCTATTAAAATATTGGTGTACTCTGCATGGCAACCTGCTGTACATGTTGGCTCAGCATCCGCATTTCAAAAAGGATGCTGAAAACCATTGGAAACCATTCGGAAAAAGAGATACTGGAATGATTGAAGTATATAAGTATGCATTACAGGTATACAGAGAGGTAGCATTTAGAAACTGAAATCTGGCTAATTCCGACTAACCAGAAGTAGAGCTTTTAAATTTACAAGATAATTAACAATTGGATTGATTTACCTGGGAATGTGGTAGATGTTCAAGTATCCAAAGCCCATAGATCAGTATTTGGTGTCCTGCTAAGAGATCTCTAACAGGTTAAATAGAACTTAATGCACTAATGAGTGAGATCTAATAAAAGGGACACAAAAGGTAGCACCATGATGTCCCTCTGGGTATGAATTTATATAATTCTTTAAACTGCCTGAAAGCTGTGTCCATCTAATGTCTATTCCAATACTCACAAAAGAAGCCACAAACTCTTTGTGTATCATCGGGCAGGTGCCCAGCAGAACTGGTCTCCAGCCTCCAGGCACAACTGCAGTACAAAACAGGTGACAGATCCTGATGACCACTCCTGGGATTTGTTTTCACCAGAAAATCAAGCAGTCCTAGAGAAATGCCACTAACTAATATTATGTGAAGCACAACATTTAGCGCAGACAGGTAGAAATTTCATGTAATAGGGTATAATCAGCTACTTTTCTTTAAAAAGATCAGCTGTAGCATTCCCAGCCACAGCATTTCTCATACTTTCCACTGGACTCTCAGGCAATCAGAATCCTAGAGAATTTAGTGCATCTCTCAATACTCGCTTGATTTCAAAGGTTAAAAAATCACGGTTCAGGAAATCACCACCCTATAGCTGGGTTGTGGTAAAACATCACACGAGTGTTCCAGGTCCTTCTCAGCACAAAGTAAGATTGCTTAAAGTAACTTTTCACAATGGGTGAAAGGAAAATAACTTTTTAAACAGCTACAGCCATTTCAGGGGTAAATATGAATAAAGACATAGAGTTTTAGGTTGGGGCTTTCGATGACACCTGGGGGAATTTAGCATCATTGTTTTATGTCATTTCTGCAGGCTTACTCCTTTGAAAACCCCAGTCATGTATGCTGAAGAACTTATCCTATATCCATTTAAATACGCAGAGCAATAAGAACAGTTTGTATTTTACACAATTCTTTTAAGATCCTGCTAGTGATAGGTATGAGGAAGTCTGTCTTACAGAGAAACTGTAGCATGTTGGATGCACGCAGCTCTCCATAACAACAGTGTTACGCGTTCAAATACTGAAGATTTTTGACATCCTATCTGTGGTTTTCCTGGGAGACCAAGCTTACTTAAAATACTTGGATAAATATTTAGTTTCTTTCGAGGAAGATTGTGCCTTGAGGAATAAAAATTAATACAAAGCACCAATAATCCGAAGGGTGTTTGTGCAACCCAGTCACATTTGCATTTTTTCCTCTGTCAGTTGATACAGGGTTGTTATGTAGCATTTTAAGTTTGCAGATAATTGAAGGGAAATAACCACAATAATGAAATCACTGCTGGATTACATTCTGATAGGTGACAAATCAATTCATTTATGATACTTTCTTTGTCATACTGAGCCATTTTATTGTGCAGAGGAAACCTCTCAAATTAATAAAACCGTTAAATCCATAAAGTCCCATGTACCAAATAGCACATCATAGAAAAAATTATCAATCATTAAAAGAATAAAACTGATAAATGCTAGCAGGAGGTCATCTGGGAAAATAATCTTGCTTTAAAGAGGATTATGCTGTAACAGTAATACACCACAACGTGTATATATGCTTATGACATCAGTGTGTATACATCTATAGATATATACATATACAGATATGTACACACTGATGTTGTGAGAATCTATTATCTGTTTTGTATTGTAGTAGTTCTCCAAGCAGGTACCAATTGCATGGCACAGAGAAAGAGCACGGTGAATTCCACACAGTTGCATCACAATGTTATTTAATAATGTTTTTGTGGTGCTTTTGCTTTTTAAATGAAATATGATTTAATACCAAGAAATAAAGCTGTTGTTAGGCTCCTTCGAACATGATTTAGCTCAAATGGGATTTTGTAAAATTGCTAAACTTGCGTAAAAAGGAAAGAGATTAGAGAGACTTAAAAATTATGTAATAATATATTAATTCATTCCCCCCCCGCCCCCGCCTCAGCCTGTGTACATTTGCAAAAGACTCATTCATGTTGCGTGATACACTTTAAGAGGTCATAATGAAGCCATAACACCAACCACCTTGTCAAAGATACTGCACAGACAACCCTGGCAAATGTAGAATACAAAAAGCTCTAAAGCAATGACTTTAGTATTCATGGTCTCTCTTTAGTGATCCCACTACTAACATTCAGTTATTTGGTAAGAGCAAAATAATTTTTTTTTTCTTTTTCTAAAGACAGCGCGAAACAACATAGCACAAACCAGGCTAGGATGAAAAGCTGAGAGAAATGACATATCCTGAGGAAACAGAATTATTAATTACTGAAAAACTGAAACTGCCTAGCCAATGGGTGAAGATTAACTCTTAATTAACTCTTTAATGTGTAGTTAATGTTTTTGCAGTTTGATGGCTTTCAAAGTGGACGAGGCAACAGTGCTAGCTAATATTTTTCAAAGAACAGCTTTTGTGCTTTCAACAACAAAAAAAAAAAAAAAAAGAAAGAAAAAAGAAAAAGGTTTTTACTTCTTTAATTTCAGTCCTTTTTCCAGATTTTCAATTTTTCCAATTTTGTTTGGTGGGTTTTCATTTTACCACTTCTTTTTTAATGCAGGAACGGATGGCTGGACAGACGGAAAAAGGGGCATAAGGAATCCCAAAGCTCACTCTCAATCCTGACTGCACTTCACAGTTGAATAAATGATGAAACCTATTGAAACTTGCTCAACTTTTTAAAATTGAGATAGAAATGTCTTGGGAAATCTTCATAGATATTTTCTCCATTGCTCAGGCATCTCTACTTAGATTATTTGCTTAATAAGTCACCTGAACACCAGGCTCACCAGCAGTACGAATCCTGCTGACCCAGCCCATGTGCTGACTCAGGGGAAGAAGGATGGTGTGAGGAAAGGCTGCCCAGCCCCAGGCAGCTCTCCTGCCTGCCTTCTCTTTGAAACCTCAGTAAAGGGGGCTAAAGTATTCAAAAAAGGAGAAGAGCCTCTGCTAGCAGTACCCCAGTCTCCTCTGAGGTTGAAGGAGTTCCTCACTAAAGCAGTAGCACTGCTTTCTGTTGGACCTGCACCTATGAAGCTGTCAATGGAGGTGGGATTTATCCTGTTAGCTGCCTTCCAGCTTGTGTGCAAACCCTTATTATGCAGAAACAGAAATCTGGATGGCAGGGATTTGTACACTTGTTAGAGGCTTTCCGTGATGCCTTTTGGATCAGGCATTCTTACATTACTTGTCATGTCGCAGGTTTACCTTTTTAAGTACTCTTTGAAACTGTCATGTCCTATTTGACACTGATATATCCCCAAGTCGATGTTTATAAGATGAGCAGATAGCAAGAGCAGTATTTTTTACGATATGCGTAAAAACTCCCAGCACTGACAAAAAGAGCAAAGACAACTCATGTATTGCCACACTGAACAGGCCATGAATTTTTTTTTCCACAAACTGGAAACACTTGGTAGAGAATCAGTAGGTTCACAGTAAATAAACAACCAGTAGTTTCATAGTGATCAAATGATTACGGTATCCCTCCAGCAGCCCTAAACCTGAAGCCTTATAATACACCCTGGGCCACCAAGACCAAATCTTAATCAAACAGAAGATACATTCACCTAATAAAGGAACAGCTGAAGGATGAGAAATTTCTACCACGATTTTCTATTAACTTGATGCTCTGTGAGTATGTTTAATGTGATGTCAAAAGAATCTCAGCCTAACTTAAAAACAGTCAAGGAAAAGGTAAACTGTACTGCGGCACATTTGTGGGCGCTGCTGCTATGGGGGGCTTTGCTCACTGGGCTTGCAGGTACCAATGCCAGCCTCAATTTGCACAGACATAACTTTGTCTGTTGAGTTTTAAAACAGCAGAAGCATGCATAATTCACAATTAGACTTCTGTTTCCAAATGGCACCATAACAAAGGAAATGTCTTTATTTAGGCCTCTTAAAAAAAAATTTTTATTTTAAGTGGAAGCACAAATTTTTTTTCCATATGTTTACTTCTAATGAGGCAGTAGTGGCAATTGATCTGATTTACAGGAATCTATAGGCACATCTTTTATAAATTCTTCTTGCAAGCCAGTGAGTTGAAAGAATTAAGAGTAGGGGAGGTTCTACCTGCGTCACTTGTGGCAGTGATCTGAAGAGAGGTGACAAATAGGCACATAATGAGACACATGGCTTTATACCTGACAATCTTGCACATAAAAAGAGTGTCAAGTGTATTTGACAGAATGAAATGAAACTAAAATGTTAGCATTAATTGCTACTCAGTGCTGTATTACCAGCCCCACAATCCAAATCAATTATGAAGATTTGTACTAGTTGTGAGACAAAAAACATTTTGGAAGCCTGTCAGCTCTAGGGTGTCATTACCTAATGCTGATATGACTACTCTGGGCTCTGCTCAGAACAGGGAGAATCACAACTACCCACTTTCAGGACTGCAACCAAAACAGCACAACTGGAGTATTTTGAAGGCAAGTTGACAGGTGTGTGGTTAAACATCACAGGTTTGAACAAAAAGATGTACTTCCCACATGGAAACCTCACACTGCATGCTGGAGTAGCCCCCATCCCTACCCTACCTAAATTAAATGAGAATGACTTCTGTGTGCTGCTTCAGCAGCCATTGCATTTATTTGATTATCAAAATTAAAACATACTGAAAAATGATGTCCTTATTTTTTTCTTAATATTAGGTATGTTTTGGTATCTTAAAGAAACAGTTGTGTTAGAACTTGATCCAAGTTTTCTGCCTTGATGAATTAGTCAAGGGAGTAACTCATCAGTGATGACAGTAGAGACTGAAAAATGAAACCTTAAAGCACATTCCTGTTAGATGAACTTCAAGATGCCTTTGTCACTGAGAAAAAAAAAATCTATCTTAGGAGCCATAACATGGGACTTTTGTTACTTCATTCCGTCAGTGAGATCAAATAGATGGTGATTTAGGTAACAACAGGAATGGTTATGTTAAGGAACAGTAGATATGGCTCTTTCCATGGGTCATCCCTCTGTGCCGGCAGAAAGATACATAGGACTATACTCAACGGACTGCTTTTATTCAAAACAAAAAGCTTCCTCCGTTCAAGGGAATAAATTGCTCTCACTTTGCAAATGTAAAATGCACAAGACTGTCTAGGAAGCGTTGACTCTGCCATCCCTGGTGGGCAGCATCTAATCTCTGTGCACAGTGCATAGAACTCTGCATCCCTATTGTCATGTTTCTTTTGAGAGAAGTCTTTCTTGTATATTGAGGAGAAAATACTAAGTAGAGCAAAATATTTTCTGCAAAGCAAATCTGCAGAATGGAAGAAAGATAAGAGCAGAGCTACNGCTACCCAGAGGCCCAGCTACTTCCCACTTTCAGGGTTTTCTTTCCAACCCAGCTGAGCTGTGATGAAACAGCAGTGTGGACAGCTCTTAACTGTTGTGTTGGTTATTGGCCTGATGCACCAAACATCATCTAGTTTGAAACTGCAGTTTACTGCATGGCATTAAAAATGAATAACTAGTTAAATCACACAGTCTCAGTGTCCTACTAAGAATAATACACCTACATCCACAGGAGAAGGGAAAGGAGAAGAACCTGTCATCAAAGCATGACTTCCTAAATTGCCAGGGGTTTTTGCTTCTTGGTTTTGTTGTTGTTTTTTTTTTTTTTTTTTATGCAGATTGAAGTATCTGAGCTTAGATATATCCTATCTTGTGAAACACATTTAAACTATCACTATCTGTCCCTGATCTAGACTCTACATAAAAAAGAAAAAAGAAGTGCCAAAGGAGCAAAGTGTACCACAGGGTGAAAATATCCATTGGAGAGGGATTATCATTTTAGAAATAAGTAGCTTAAGAAAAATAATGCTTAGTTTTTCTTCCAAGTCATCAAAACATATATTATTCTTTAATGGAAAAATGAGGAGAACTACTTTGTGTTATTCTGGGCTTTACCAAACAAGTTTACCGAATAAGGATGTTATTTGGATGGTGCTGGAAATGAAAGCATTAATGTCAAAGCTGAATGAAGCACTGTTTTACTGTATTTGATTCTTGCTGTAGGAAACAGGCTCTTGATTTGCAGCTTGGGACTGGCTCATCAGCACTTGTCCCACCTGTCAATTATCAGCTTACAATATTTTACAGATGTTGACGCTGTATTCTGGAAGACAGCAACAGTTCAGGAAAGATCATTGAGTGAAGGAACAGTATCCTTCATGTTCCTTAGCACAGAAATCCACTGTTCGCTTCATCACCCTTCACCAGTGTATATAACTCAGGTCAATGAGATTTAGTATTTCAGAGTATTTTAGTCAGCCAAAGAGACATTAGAAAAGTTAGAAAGAAAATTAAATCAAGAGCCATATAACTTATGCTTGGACCACGTTCAGTGGAAAAAAGGGACAAGAGCCCATCACATGGTAAAGCTAGGTTAATGTTTATGCATTTGCAGTAGTTTTCTCTCCATAGGGGAAAAAAAAGTAGTATAAAGATTAGTCATGCAAGACTTGATTCTTGCTCCTCAAAGCCTACTACGAACCTTGAGGCCTAGTGAAAATTGTTTTTTATTGAGCTACATCAAAACCCGCTTTAGCAAAGTTTTCTAGTTCTCCTGACCGTTTTTCTTCTGAATTGCAAATTCACCATTAGGAAAACACAGACAGTTGAAACAGAATACATATAAATAAGAATAATAATAATAAAACTGATAATAAAAGGGACAGAAAAAAGTAATTACCTTTTTGATAGCATGAAAATAAGATATAAATGTGTAAAAGTGGAAGGCTTACATTTATGTCTTTCCAAACTGTATGCTACAATGTGTTTTAGAGACCAAGTCTGAAACACCAACCTTATTAATTTTAGTAGTCAAGGAGTAAAACTATATATACCAACTAAAAAGACTTTCAAATTTACCAAATCTTCCTAATGCCTGTTTACACACATATTTCAGAATACCATTACTAAAATGATCAATGTTAACTGGCACTGGTTACTTTTGAAATTTGCCTAATGATCAAGACATTAACATGTTTTGCACGTATTTTCATGCTAAACAGCACAACACAGCTGGTTTTGTGGTAAAATTACCTACCTACTCCCTGCTCCTCCACTCGCCCATCCCCAGATTATAATGACCTTCCTGGAATCAATAAAAAAAGTTAGCAGTGTTCCTGAGAAAGATTTTTAGTGGTTACCATGCAATTTTTTTTTGATTATTTCTTATCTTGCATGCTTTCAGAGAATAATCAGGTGCTTAAGAAAAGACTTTAGGAGAAAGGCTAAAAACATGCATCCCACTAACTTTCCTGTGATTACGGGGTATTCTGCTAATCAAGAACACGTTCATTCAGTAGTAATATCTTCTATAGACTTCCTTAAAAAGCTTGCTTTATAGGGTTAATTCTTCAGCTAATAAGTGACTATTTCAATTTCTTCAGTAATTCCTGAAGTCCTTGGGGCTTCTTTTTTATTACATCTTTGAGTTCAAACCAAACTAAACCAAACAAAGCAAGTACACAGCTGTTTACCAGACATAGAGTCACTCAAATTTGGTTACTTCTGCCTGCACTACAAGAGCAGACTGAGGCAGGCTGAATGCTGCAAGCTACCTCAAAGGTTATGGCCTCTCAAGGATGTATGGTACATTTTGAAGAGTGAGATTCAGAAATGCACTCTGTTCTGAGGAACTGAGCATCATAACAGTGTAAAACAACAGACTCTCAGAAGGATGAATAAGAATCTTTGCCTTGACCTTTATTAAGTTGCCAAGGCTTCGTAAAGCGTTGCCAGGAGAGCAACTGCAGTTATCTTTTCCATTATAGTGTCTGAGCCTCGTGCATCCAAGAATTCTGATTCTTCCTCGATCTCTGCTTGAAAACAACACTAATTGCTGGTGTTAGTATCAATACCATTGACAGACAGCATTCATGTGTGTAAAGAACTAAGAATTTTACCTGCAGTCACACACAGCATTACCAAATCCTTTACTGCAATTTTTGGTTTTGTGATTTGAGATTGTGATTTGTGGTTGATTCACAAGATCACAGCCCGCCACCAAGAGTTTTCCATTGTACTTGTGGGCATCATTCACACACAGCAGGTGACAAAAGTTGGTGCAAGCCTCTTCCAGGGACACACCAACTGCTCTGCATAAATCCCTGCACTGGGATGGCAGTTCTCTTACACGCAGCCAAACCTGGGCAGGGCTGGGACGTGGCTCTTAGCCGCAGCAGTGCCTGCTGCTCTCTCCTGGAGCACTGCTCTGCCTTGTCGTTGCCTCAGATCATCAGCGAGCACTGTATTCCTTCAAGTACCTGGCTGCTTAAGATATATTCCCTCTGAATTTCATGTCTTGTTTGAAAAGATTACTCAAAATCAATGTGGAAGACAGGCTAGGAAAACAAGTGTAGCCAAGTAATTTCTTAAGCACGGTTATCTTTACACTGAAGAGAACACTAGGGAGTTACTAATCTTTACAAAACAAAAAGGATCCCTGAGACGTGCTGCTTCTCTCTGCAGCCCTTCAGCTGATATATGAGCCCAAAGCCTGGTCAACACTTAAATCTAGGCAGAGTCCCTCTTGAATTCTGCTCTGGCTGGCTGTTTTTCTGGCAAGTTGCAGTGGGTCTGTATTCAGCCCAGACAGCACCTTGCCTTAAATGCATTTTTTAATCCTGTTTTGCCACATATTCAGCCTGCATAATTTGAATCCTGGGCCTGGGGAAGCAACCCAATAGAATAATTACTGAGTCTTTCATAAGTGATGCATTGGGCCAGGCTGTCTCAGTAAAACCAATGTCTTAGCATCAGCTCCCAGTCTCTGCCCTTCCTTCCCCCAGCCTCCAAATCTAGCTAGTTTTTCAACAAAAAGATGCCCAAGTGGCTTTTCACAGACAACCAAACACAGGATTAAACCCCAGAATTTACAAACCAAACCTGGGATTCAGTCTGATACAATAAAAATTGACTAGGATGTACGAGCTTTACTCAGCGTACTCGCTGACTGCTTCCGGTCATTAGAAGCACCGGTTCCCAGGAGTATTGGTGCCTTTCCTAATCTGCCATATTTCAGTGCAGCTCATGAAATTCTCCCTTCCAAAGTTGTCTGTTCTCATTTCAGCTGGATACAGTATTTATTTACTTTAGGAAGCAAAATTCCTGCTCAAATTGACTGTTGCAGTGTATGTCAACAGCATCTCCATTTGATTCCAAGGGGAAAAAATACACGTGAAGAAATTCTGCTTGCTTCAGAAAGAGAGAGTCTTTAAACTCTTTAGTAAGAGAAATACTGAAATAAATAATTTCTATTAATATGGCCACTGCAAAGAGTTTGATCACAATACAGGCAGATTCAAGAGAAGTTTACCTTTAGGTCAACTAGGTAACAAAATATAATGCAAAGATTTTAGTGATGACACCTAGAATGGTCTGAAGAATGGGTAATGTTGATGTGCAATTTATTCAGCAATCTTTTCCTACCAATTTTGAAATAATGGGTTTGTGAATAAACATGGCTTTATTGCTTCAGACAATATTTCTTCGTGGATTAAAGTACCTACTACATGGCCTATTATTTGAGGTGCTGTTCACATGCATGAAACAACACAGTCACTGTCTCACAGAGCCTACAAATAAACTTTTTTTTCCCTCCAAATGAATCTACTGATTTTTCATCAGTTCTATTCACAGTATTGAACCAGTTCTTGAGGCCAATTCACTTCTGCAGTTCCTATAAATAAAAATAAAAAAGGTGGAATTCAAGACTGCTGCAATAACTCAACTGCTGATTTGAAATTTTTTCTATGTTTCAGGACAGTGATGGTTAGAATGAGCACAGAATGCAGCATTATTTTAACTCAACCCACTAATTATATGCTTTAAAGAAATAAGAAATCACATTGTCTTGCAACAACTGTAGTGTCTAGTGTAAACTGTTGTAATAAAAAAAAAGCTTCTAGATTATCATCATAAAAAAGAAGTTTAAAATCCATTGGAAAATGCAAGTAATTTAAAGACTCTCTTGAAAAACAAGAGCTACTCTGGGCAGATCAGCATTGTATTTATTATTGTAACCATGGAAACAATATAAATTCCCATCTGTTAAGGTATTCGTTTGCTGCCTGCAAATGATGAATATGCTGTACTCAATAGGTGAATGAAATAGTTACAATTTCAATAAGTAGCCAGATTTCTGATTTTTGTTCTCTGTAAAACACGGACGAGAGCTTCTGGATGTGATTTACAGCTCTATGTAATGTTTGGAATGAAACCACAAACCCTGGGAAATTTGCCTGGTTCCAAAGCTTTGTGACAAACCAGAAACTCGGACTCTGTCTTTATGAAGGTTCATGCTAAGTTTTGAGAACCTGGAGGAGCGAGGGGAAAGAGAAAAAAAAGAAAGAAAGGGGGCGAAAAAAAGAAAAAGTCAGTTTAAGTAACTTCCGTGCCATCACAAGGTATGTTCAGTCAATCTGGTCTGCTTGACTGAGTCCTGCTTCAAGGTCTGAGCTCATGCAATGTGTGACTAGAGTAGAAGTGTCTGCTCCAAACTCTTCTGTGAACTTTCCAGGTGCTCAGAGCCAGATCACAGTTTTGGATTTGAACTCCACAGCTCGATCTCTCTTTAACAGGCTGAAATGAAACAGTTAAACTCTGCACTCCAGAAGTGCATTCAGATTGTGGAATTCAGGCCTATTTCTGGTTCAAAATCGAAGTCAGAAATTCAGCTATGCACTTTTTATTGCTCTTTTGTGGGCACACTTTGAAATACGAGGCACCTTCCAGACATTCAAAAAGGTGTAGACTTTGTATATCTGACAAAGATAGACTGTGCTCATCTCACTCTCTTGTCCTAAGGGAGCTAGAAGCCAAAAGATAAGGAACCTGACAGAACTAAAGAAAGAGGAGAGGAAAAAAAAAAAAAAAATGTTTCTAAAAGTCACTAAATTCTACGTAAGCATAAATGTTTCTTTGAAAGAGATTCCTGGCAACCTTTGGTATTTTGCAAATAAACTTCATATTATAATACAGGTGCAATATGGAGAAAGAGAGGTATTAGAAAGAAGCCCCCAACTGTTTCATAATAATCTTTCTCACTCTGTGTACCTACTTATTTTTCTTAGTATGGAATAGTGATACAGGATGGAGGTTTCTCCTGGGCAGGATTTTTTGAATGTTTGAAAAGGTTGCTATCAAAGTGATCAACAGTCTCACCTTTGAAATAAAATGCTTGTTACTTCAGGGGGAAATCAATGCTGCCAACGATGACTCTGGAATAGTCAGAAGGTGAAAATGTTGAGAATGTCTGAAGAACATATTGACAAACAACTTCTTTCCCTTTCATAACATCACCAATGATATTTAGTATTAAAAAACTACTTTAAATGTACTGTGAGATGTCTTACACTCTCATCTTACAGATTATTTTTGTTAAAAAAAATGAATGTCAAAGAACATGAAATTGAAAAATACTTGAAAAGTGACAATGGAAAAATTATACATTTGTTACATGCAAAGTCCCTTTCTTGGTGTTCTTCAGTCAAATAGCCTAAGAGTGAAGTCTTGGGATGATAACAGATAGTCCCACGTAAAAATCACAAGTATAGACTTGCAAACTGGAATTTGTTCTGCTTTTCATGTCAAAGGAATTATCAGTGGAGATTGGAAGTGATAAATATTTTTGGTAAAAATTTCCAATACAGAAAGAAAGCAGGTTGTTTTTTAGACACTTCATGGAGTCTGCAGAGACAGAATCTATGGAA
>VYZV01012844.1:68908-94748 GCA_013401275.1 Pandion haliaetus | reverse complement strand
AACCTCCTAGACTGTTTCCTCTCCACTGTATGGTATTTCCAGCAGACGTGCTAAGTTGAAGTCTCCCACAAGAACAAGGGCTAGTGATTGTGAGACTTCTCCCAGCTGCTTATAGAATATTTCGTCTGCCTCTTCATCCTGGTTGGGTGGTCTGTAACAGACTTCCACCATGATCTGTCTTGTTGGCCTACCCCTTGGTTCTTACCCATGAACACCCAACCCTATCATCACCATCATTAAGCTCTAGACAATCAAAACACTCCCTAACATACAGGGCTACCCCACCACCTCTCCTTCCTGGCCTATCCCTTCTGAAGAGTTTATAGCCATCCATTGCAGCACTCCAGTTGTGCGAGCCACCCCACCATGTTTCCATGATGGCAACTATCAACGCATCAATGGTCCCGATACATACTGAGGAGACAATGAAGACTGCCTGCTCCCTCCCGCCAGCTCTGTACCTCACAGAGGAAGGTGAAGATGCCCTGATGTTCCTTGAGGAGCTTGGCAATGGTGAGGCTACTCTGCTTGATCCCACCTAGCGGGTCAAAGAGGAGGTCACGGTTGAGGGTCCCCTTCCTCTCCTCCGTCCACACGTCGATCTCTTCCTGGTGGTACGCGAAGGTGCAGTTATCCCCGTACTTACAGTCCTGCTTGTTAAGCATATCTACAAAGCAACAAACAGCACACACCACCACACAGGGAGGGCGGCCCAGTCAGAAACTAAACTCTCTCTCGTATCCTCCCACTGCCCACACCTCACAAAGAGCTGAAAGCAAGAAAACACAGAGTTAACAGAAAAAAGAAAACACATCTCCCCCCAAGTTTGCCCATACCAAGGCATTCAGGAAAGCTAATGCAAACTACTGAATGGTGACAATCTCAAGTAATGCTATCTGTTGTGGAAACCATCTCAAAATGGAGGCCTGCGTTAATTCAGTGCCTGGCCAGGGACAGACCACGATTTAACCAACCCCTTTTAAAGCCAATCCAGATTAAGTTCTCTTAGTGGCCCAGCGCTAAGGAGCTCTGTTATCTTGGCTCTTGCAATCTCCCCACTTCACTAGGTACTTTGTAATGACACTGCCACAGGGACCAGTCCGGTCACACTACCTGCATGTACGGAGGGATGGGCTGGAGCAAAGGAGCAGGCAGAGAGAGCTTTTCCCTAGGCAGAACCACAGTCCTGCCATGGGGCTGCTGGGTGAAGTGGGACTAATGCAGGCACATGTACAGGAGGCAGGTTCTCAGCAAAGCCCATGTCAACACGGCAGCTCTGAACACTTGGCTGTGCACAGCACCTCACTGTGCCTTTGCAACTCTTCTGCTCCACTACTTTAAAAGCTGCCTGCTCTCCACAGCATGGGAGCTCATTGCCTTTCACTGTGCTGAGCCTCCCGGTCCATGGGCTGCTGATGGGACAGGAAGACCCCAAAGACAGCAGGTGATACCACCTGGAAGTCCCCTCCCAACCTCCCCCCTGGCATGCACTGCACAGGCCCTTCCCAGCCACCGACAGCCTTATCCCCTCCAGATCACCTTTGCACAGGTAATAGGATCCTACAAAGTTGGTTTTGGTTGGGCGAGGACGGATCCTCTTCCAGGTCTTGTCTTCTGAGTTCTTCAGCCTGCCCAGCAGGATGTCCCGCTTGCACTTGTGCTCCAAGCCTTCCCGATAGGTGTAATCACCAGCCTTGGGCCCTGCAGGATAGAATAACCCCATCAGCCTGGGGAAAAGCAAACCCTAGCCTGGGCCAGCGCGCTGGGTGGCAGAGCACGTGCATCACCTGTTTTGGGGTAGCAGATATGACAGGCTTGTTTGAAGATGTGAGTAGATGCCAGGGGGTTCTTCACCAGCAGGGCTGTGTTGGGCATTACTGGTTCCGGCTGGGACAGCAGGTGCTCGGTGACCTTGGGCACAGCTGGGTGACTCACTCCACCAAGGCTGACCTGAGTGAAAACACACATACCTCTCCTCTCAGCTCTGCAACCATATGGGTAAGAAACCTCTCTAATCCCCTGCTCCATTCCAGTCTCTCAAAAGCCTTCCTCATTTTCTCTCTCATCAAAATGTTCACATCTGAAACTACACTTCCAAAAGAGCTGCATGCAACCTTTTCAAAGATAACAAACAGTGTGGTATGTTCAGTACAAAGACAGGCCTCTTTCTCTCTTGGTAGGGGACCTCAGTTTTCTACCATGAGCCACAGAAAAAAATGCCCCCCTCACTCCTTCCCATTCCTTCTATCATGACCAACTCTGCATCTGAAGACTCTTAAATCAACCCTATCCCAACCTGGAAAAAACCAAACCACTTATCAGTGAGTCTTCAGGGAGCAGATTAATCTGAGGACAGAGACTTGGGTCCACATTGAAGTAACAGGGATAGCAGGATGCCAGAAACTTAGGAATAATTCTTGTTCCAAGCTTGCTAACCATAGATAATCCTCCCCTTTTCCTCCAAGACAGGAGACATGGGACAGGGGCAGGACAGTGTATCCAGAAAAGCCTCCTGAGAGGGGCAGAGAGGAGCAAAGAACCTCACTAGTTTTAAGACAAAGCTGGCTTACTCCACCCCATCCTTCAGTGTTATCTGGCTGCCAGATATAGTGGGACACTGGCCTCCATGATCCCCTGTTGACCCTACAACCTAGGTCACACCATGTTTACTTTGGCAATATGCAGAGTTGCAGATAAAAATGAACATGTGACAAATGTCTTCCTGCTGACTCTGGGGAAATCTACCTGCCTTGCCACAGCATGGGAGGCAACGCTCATTGGGGCAGGTCAAGAAGAGGGGCCCAAATTACCTACATCACCCAAGTCACTACTACCTTGGCTCCAGAGCACCTTGGGACATCAGCACAGGGGATTGGCTCACTCACCACAGGGGATGGTTTTTGGCTGCCAGGTGGGTGTCGCAGTTCCTGAGGGCTAGTTTCTTCTGGGCAAAAGAAGGGGAAAAGAGCCCCACAAAACAAAAACAATCATTTCACTTTCAGAGGTAGTTCTGCTCACAAAAAGACAAACAAATGCTTATTAAATCCATTTGCTTTATTTATTTAATAACTTTTTAATACTTTTTTCCCCAAACCACCTGTCTAAGTCTTGGAAAAACTCCAGGAAAGGCCTTCTTGTCCCCCAGACCAAACCCTACTGAACCTAACTCTATGCTGCTGAGTACTGGCATTCCCAAGGTGGCAGCTCCAAGATAGCCCAATGCTGAGGTGAATCTGAGTATTGAAGTGCTGACCGGCCGGTCTCTGGTCTTCTCAAAATACTTTTCCTGCCAACATACTACAATAGTGGGGACAAGTTAGCCAAGAAGAAGCCTGCCTTCCTCCTGGGACAGGAGGGAACTTACTCTTTGTCCACCATCCTCCACATCTTTGCTCCTTGTGACATGAGAGTGCAGTGCCCCATGCAACAGGACACTCAGTGCCCTGAATCCAGAGATGGGAGAGACCCACCTTGGCCTCTACCATTCTGCCCAGCGCAGCAAGGTCCTGTATCATCTTAAACAGTCACCAGGATTTTGCTCATTTGGTCCAAAATGTCAAAGAGTCATTGGGGAAGGTGGAGGAATCACATTATAGTCTGGCAAATTGCGCCAAGGGAAGTGTCCTGGACACCAAGCCAGGTTTAAATCTCATCACTCATCATTATACACCTTTGTGTTCCTCTCTCCTCTTGAGATTTCACACCATGCACATAGTGGTTATCTGGGATTACACACTCATAGCCTTTCCCACTACTCCTGAGCTAGACATATTCAGTTGCTCTGTCCAAGACAACTCCCTGCCCTCTTCCACATTTACACTCCTGTTCTGCAGCACCGGCAGACAGAGCTGTATGGCAGACGCCCTCAGCACTGAAGGAAATAATTTTGGCATGCATTCACAGCTAAAGCAGCACAAAACCCCATCAGCTGCACACTTACCAATGGCAAAGGAATCCAAGGCATCCAGCGACCCTCTGCTTGTCCCAAAGGAGTCCAGGGCATCGAGCCGTGAGTCTGTGTAGGGGAGCAGATCCAGGGAATCCAGTGAATCTAAGGTGGAGCCGCCACTTCCTCCCGGCGGGGCTTCGAAGGCATCCAGGACAGAGGAGGAGGAGAGCTGCTTGGTGGGATCCATCACCAGGCCGAAGGAGGCAGGTGGCAGCGGGGTGGAGACAGGGATGCTGGCTGTCACGACCGGGGGCAGCAGTGGAGTTCCCCCCGGAAACACAGGGATCAGCTGGGGCATCTCTGTTGGCAGGTTGGTAGGAATGGTGCCCTGGACCAAAGACTTTGGGGAGTCGGGAAGGGGGAGGATAAACAGCACATTAGGAATGAGGAGCAGAGAATGAGTGATCACAGAGGGCAACAGGCTCCCACTCAAGTGCGTGCTGTATCATCTGAAGCAAAAGGATACCCGGCAGCTCCATCCGCCTGCAGACTTCCCAGAGAGCTTCCAATCTATCTACAATCGCACACAGCCTGGACCAAGGTTCCTGAGGAGGTGCTGGGCTACCCGAGTTCGTCAGTCTGCAAGGCAGAGCCCTGCGCTGGGCACTTAAACCAGGCCAGGTTGAGAAACAGTGCAGCTGAGTACACACAGCACCGAGGTTAGGGTAACGACTATTACTTGTGGTACACCTCTCATCAGAGCTTTTTGGCTTGAGAGGTGTCCTGTGTCAATTATGATTATATTGCTTCCAGACCCAAGTTTGCTCACATAACATCAGCAACACTGGCAACTAAAATCCTACACAAGCATGAATATAGATTGTCTTTACAGCTCCCAGGCCTGTTCAAAGAGCTTAGGCTGAATGCAGCCTACACAAAATACAAGGACATTAGAGCATGCCCAGTGTATAAAATACATCCATCATTCCTGCTTCAGCACACTCATTTCTACCCTCAGGTCTGCTTCAAATCCATGGAGACCAGAGGCCAGGGGGAAGGTGATGGTGGGGGAAGGCTATCTTGGGCACCTTTTAGGGGCAGCTCCCTGAAGTTGCACACAGCAAAGCAGGCTTGGAGGCGAGCTCTTTAGATACTCACAAGCCAGTTGCAGAAATAAAGTAAGGAATGAATGAGTTTTGCCAGAGGAAGAGCTAGGAGGAGAGAGTGACAGAAGGAGAGAGAGGCAGCACGCATACCCACATGCTCCAAGGACCTATTTGGAACAAGAAGCAGGGGACTCATGCAGCGCCCACTCTTACCAGAGGGTATGGTGACCCTTCGGCGAGGGAGTCCAGGAGGGAGTCCAGTTCTTCCCCGATGATGTCCCCATCTGTGAAGTCCTCCACACTCTCAGGCACTGGCAGGGACACGCAGTCTGGAGACGGGAGCAAGCTGGCAGCAGGAAGCGAGGTAGGCAAGCCCTTTGCATCTGAGTCAGAGGGCAAAGGGGCCAGCCCCTCGCTCACAGGGATGGAGGCGGCCATGGGAGCTGGGAGGCACTGCAGGTCCATAGAGCAGTCTGTGATGAGGGAGAAACAGAGCCAGTCACCCAGGAGAGCCTCTTGCAGGCGGCAAGCAGAACACAGCCTGGCAAAACAGCGTTGTACAACTCCATCAAATCACAAAAACCAAGTATGCCAATTTTCTGAGAGGAAGGGCTCTGGTCTGAAGAGTTCTCGCCCTTTCATTTTTGTTCCCAGTCTCCAATGGCTCACCAATAGCTGAAATATGCTCTAAGGGCCAATGCCCAGCTTGTCAGGATTTGGCAAGCACGTACAGTAACCAGGAAAAACACAAAACCTGTGGCTAAGCAGTTACTGAATTCACTGCAGTCAGGACTAAAGGCCAGGGGCACATAATCCAATTTCTCTATAACCCACCACCTGGTGTTTTCTTTAATGTTCCTCACTAATGCATTTGCAGAGATCACTGCCTTCTCTACTCCTTTGAGCTTCGATATCCCAGCTGAAAGTTTGCTTACTTGCACACCCTATCTAAAACCTCAGGCATCCTAAATGGCAGAAGATAAAAAACACAAGGTCCCGTGGGGAAAAGAGTCAGAGATTGGGTGCTCAGAGCAGGTTGTGCTTACAATGTGTCCCCAAAAAACCCCATCAGACTCACTCAGCTGTCTTTACCCAAGTAAATTCCCTGCTCTTGAGTGCTTCCTGATGTCCACAGGTGGGAGATTGCTGCCCATGCTCCCCCTCAACACCTCAGCAGCAAACACCCCCTTGGGAACTTGTATGAGCCAGGGTCAGGGCAGGAGGGAGGCAGTGATTTTCCCTAAGGCTTCCTTGCCTCTCCAGTACATTACTGAAATGGTAAGATGTTCCCATCATGCAATATAAACCTCTGTTAAGTGAAGTTAAGGTTACAAGCACATATTCTTCACAGAAGAGCATTTTATTCTCAAAAAAATTAAAGGTTAAAAAAAAAAAGTTCAAATGTTAGAAATTTGGAAAATGAAGCGTTACATTTGCAGTTCTCAAACCAAGCACCCAAACTACCTCAATTCTGCCCCTGTGCAGATGTCCTAGAATAAAAGAAAAGAAATAAGACAAAGATGCTACCTTCTCCACCCACATAGCCGTGGCTGCACCATAGCTACGATGGTCTAAGGCTATAAGCAAGGCAAAGTTTGGAAGGAGAGACAATAGCTTTTATTAGAAAGACTGATAAGAATGGGAAAGAAACTGGACAAGCTTCCGAGACATGAATCTTGATCCAGCGAGAAATGCTGCATCCTGTCTCTACAAGCTCTGCTCACTCAGCCCCCACAAGAACTCAGCCACCCCTTTCTAACTGGGACTGGGCGAGTGAGCCATGTTGCTATCCTCTACACCGCACATTCACTGACCGGGGACTGTGTTGGTGCCCTTCTCAGAGAGCTCAGCAAATCAGCAATTCCTGCAAACCCCCAAGTCCTGAACAAAACAACGGCAGAGACAAAACACACATGCAGGCCCCCTTACCTCTAACCCCACCAGGAGCACACCACCACCCCCTGCAACATTTCCTCCAGCATTTGTTGTGAGTGGTCCACATGGATGGACCACAGCCAAGGTCGCTGTGCAAGGCACCGGAGGCCAAGCCATGACAAAAGGCAAGGAAAGCACGGGGAAGCTGCAAGGGGCAGACACAGGTCCCTCTCCACAACCTCATGCATGCGATGGAAGGAAAGCACATGTTGTACCTTATGGGATCCAACACAGGTTTTCAATGCTGCAGCTGGACGCGTTCCCCACAGGCAGTGGCTCAAAGGAAGGCTGTAAACGTCCTTAGTTTTGCAGCTGCCCCTCAGATCAGGCTCAGCTCCAACCCCATGCCCCCTCCGCGATGACTTCTCTCAGCTCATCTCCCTTTGGCGCAGGCCCCCCAGCTGGCCTCGGGAGCCAGCCATCCAGCTTCCCTCGGTGTTGGCCTCATCACTGGCAGCACGGCCAGATTTCTCTCAGTACAAAGGGATGGCTTGTGCCTTCCCGTTTTTCAGATGTTTAAATCTGGAGTACTGTCAAGATCCCTCCAGGGGCCAACAAGAAGTTCAGGACATGCTGGAAGGGCCGGGGGCACGTGCAGGGGAGGACCAAAAGGGTTCACAATGACAGGGCCCCGAAGGATCCAGAAGTTCAGACCTTCTCTGGGGAATGAACCAGGCCCTCCAGTTCCCACTCAGAATGGGAAGCAGAGGAAAGAGGCCCTTACACACCCTAAGAGGCCCAAAACCCAGAAAAGTTGAACGCTCTATCAAAAGACAGAGAGCGATATGGGACCCCCACAGCTCAGTGCATGTGAAGCGTGAGGAGAAGAGCAGGGACCAACAGGCTCCACTACTTCCAAGGGGCAGAGGGGAGCTGTCTGCTCCCCTCTCCCTGACCACCCAAACCCTGCCATTCCTTCAGCCAGTTCCTCCCATTCCTCTCTGTCCAACCTTTTCCCCTATCCCTCCTTTCCCATTCCTGCTTTCCTCAGGACACCCCACCTGCTAACCTCACTCACCAGCCACCATACCTGCATCTCATGTACTCTCCTTCCAGAAAGCTCATGCACCTTCTGCATTCACCTAATGTTTGCTCCATCTTAAAAAAATGAAAGTCTTCTTTGATGAGCGGATCACAGGCACACACCTGCCTCCCTCTGATATCTGCCACTGCCACGACACTCAGCCCCACCTATTATTATTATAAGCTCAATGAGGGTCTTGTCCATCTGCTCCCCCAAACCAAGTCTCTCATAGCATGCACCCCACCTGGTAGCTTCTCTGGCCATACACCTGCCTGTCCTAGAGGGGCGAATACAGTGCTTTTAAAAGCCCTGCTTCTAGCTCTGCTTCCCAAAACAGCAGTGGTTCCCTACTGCATTAGCTGGCCAAAGGCCACACTGAGCCAGATCTGAGCCTTGATCTGTGCAGGGCAGGGCTGAGTTAATCAGATGACTTCAAGCAAATCACGGGGGAAGGGTTTTCAGGATTTTGCATCTTAAAAACAAAACAACTACAACTAAAAAAACCCTGCTAAAAATGCTTTGAATCTGAAACTCTTGAGCTACCTGGCACCCACAGCCCTCCTGGTGGCATACCACTCTCAGGGCAATGGGATAACATGTAATTTCAGTGCTTTTGAAAAGATTTCCTAGCAGTAAAAGTCCTCTCTGCCTGAACTGCAGGAAAGGTGGCATGCTGCTCTTCCACCCAATCCTGATTAGATAAAGAGCTTACTGGATGCAGTCGCTCTTCACTCTGCAGCAGGAGTCCAGTTCATTTTAGCACAGCAAGATAATGTGAAAAACTCTCCTTAGTTCACAGAACTGGGTCTCATGATTGCACGTAGCATTCAGTTACTGAACTGGCGTTCAACAGAGAACTAACGTGTTTTCCAAAGCATCCTAATAATGAAATTAGTTTCTTTCTGTAAAAGGAGCAATTGCTACTTGCAGCGGTAAGTCTTCACACACACACACTTACACACTTAGACACACTTACACACACACACACACACAGAGCTACCTTTCAAAGGAACAAAGGCTAATGTGCTCAGAGGCACAAGTTCAATGCTCCAGCACACAACAAAGGGCAAAGCACATAGCAAACCTTTCTACAGGGGCAGAGTTAAGGTCACTTGTTTCCCGGCATGAGAAAAGCAACCCTGTAGCCCTCCTTCTGCTCCTCCTGGGTGCCTAGCCCTGAACACGGCTCTCCCTGGGTCCCTCCCAGCTCCCTTTGTTTTCATTTCCTCCACCTCAATGCCTTGGAGGACCACAGGCGGTTAGAGCACAAACAGCCACCTACAACCTTAACTTCACTTTATCTGGACTGTTTTGGCTGGGAGCAGAGTTTCAGAAGCTTTGCCAAGCCCAGCTTTAAGAAAGCACAACTGGAGAGATCTGCGTACCTCAGCAGACCCTTTTAATTCCCAGATGTTTCTCTCACTGGGCCTGGACAAAAAGCCTTTCTGCAGGACAAACGCTCCCGCTTCCCCCCACCTTTTCCTCCTCCTTGTTACCAAAGCCAGGAGTGCGCAGAAGAGACACAAATGAAGACAACGAACCTCTCAGGCCTGCCAGCCTGGTCAGATAGCTCACCGAAGCCACAAAAATCAGAGAGGAGAGATGTCTTTACCTGTTTCGATGTCATCTATTGAACCCAATCCATTGGAAGTGGTCTGCAAAGAGGGTGTAGAAAAGGGGAGAGAAAAATATCACCAGAAATTAATCTTTAAAAAGATATTCACACTTCACAGATGAGACTCTTCAGTACTCTTAAATGCATCTGGCCCTTTCTTTTCCTTTATGGCCTTTTTCAGTGCAAGAGCAGTAAAACCAACGAACTTTAAGAGGCCATCAATCCAAAGAAACTATTCATTTTTACCTCCAGCAGTGGACAAACCCTGTTGCTGCAAAGGAATACCAGCCCTGCACAATACCCAACTATGTGAGCAAATCTGTACATAGAATAGAGTTTTTCATGTGTGGATGAGAACGTTGTGTCCCATGTCCCAAGACACATCAATCGGTCAGCCCCATGCAGCGTAAGATCTGATTAGCCTGATCTTACACAACGTTCCTTTTCTCACTTCACATATTTTGCAATCTAACAACCACAAACTTTTACAGCGAACTCAAAACAGGAAAACGTTTCCGCCAAGACAACTGCTGACTTGGAGCTCCAGGCAAGGAATAAAATGAGCCCGTATTTTACAGAAACATAAACACATACTTACGTACGTGTGCCTTTTACGTGTGCCTTCAGCTTAAAAAGGCACAAGCAAAGCATTACTCTTGAGATACTGCATCTACTGCAATAGCTTTTGCAACTTCTAGTTTTTGCGCTATTTTCATTTCTTGCAAAAGGAAAGATTTTCAAATGAAAAATTAGGCACAACTATTAAAGGAAGCTGACGGGCTTTCCTAGAAAGATGTGAAGGCAAGTCACTGAACGGTGGGAGGTAAACTAATTCTTTAGTATCCCATCTTGTTGTACAAAATGACAATTTTTACGGTTTTTAGTTTGTTTGCTTTGAGGAGTAGTATGAAGTACCAAATAGCCTGTAAAAACAGCAAGTGTTTGGGGGGTTTTTTTGCCCACTGGTGGAACAAGGAAATCAGCAATTTCTTCTGTTTTAGCTCAGGATTTGTACAGTGCCCTGCCCAAGCTGGATCCCCCAGGTGACAGGACTATACAAAGAATACATAAACTGCGTATGTACCTTGCTCAGTACATCACATAATTTAATTTTCTATGTTCCTTCAGCAGTTGCACTTTCTGACTTAAACTTAGCGTTGCCCTAACTATGTAAAAACTTGAAAACTAAAACTTACTTAAAATGCAAGAGAAAGCAAACATTCACAATAACTAAGAAAAATAACCATCTTCAGTGATCTAATTACTAACATCAAAAATGTTGTCACTAGAAATACTTTCACAGAAATTAATTTCCTTGGCAATATT
Source organism: Pandion haliaetus (assembly GCA_013401275.1). NCBI lineage: Eukaryota > Metazoa > Chordata > Aves > Accipitriformes > Pandionidae > Pandion > Pandion haliaetus. The sequence continues at coordinate 83,853 of VYZV01012844.1, read as the reverse complement.
CTTTAAAAGCTGAAAACACTAATTAATACATTTAAATCCTAAAAGACAGTTATAATTTTGCATGTAAATAAAACTGCAAAGCATTTTAGTAGCACAGTCCATTAACGGTAACAACCACAAGATGCAAATTCTACCTGGTTTGACAAATTGATTGACGTGCCATTACTGAGTAGCGAGAACGTTTCCAATTCCTGCTGCAAGAAAGAGAGAGGTCTTAGAACAGAGACAGCCCATGAATGCTCGTAAACTAGGTAAAGCTGGGTTACAATACAGTTTCCTTCCAGGCAATGCCCATAATTAAAAAGCACGCCAAAAGGCATACTACTGTGACACAAGGGTAGTTTTCTGAACAATTAAAGGGCCATATATTTGTTCTGGACACCTCAGTGCAAAACACCCAAAATCCAACATACAATTAGGAAGCAAAGAACTTTCCTCAGGAACAGAAGTTTTTGTCTTTTCATTGAGAAATTACTACTTTGGGAAGGCATTACAGCACTGGAATGAAAGCTGGAAGTCAGCACAAGAGATAGCAAGGTGTTATCAAAATATCGATCACTAAATTTCAAATAATAAAAAGCATTTTGGAGTTTTTATTTGTCTAACATACAGGTGGTTTAAGCCCACCAGAGCTGAGTAACGACAGCAGCAACAAGGTGGCAAGGCCAACACAGTGAGCAGCTACAATGTCAAGGGTTTTTTTGGGGTACGCCAACCACATGTGAGGTTGGTCATGGAGAGGAATAAGATGCTACGGCCAATTTACCCCAAAAGCTTTCTGAAACTGGATGCCCACCAATCACTTCACCGCATACTGCAAAAGTGCCCTTCTGGAGATGGAACATGCTGGCTGTTCAATACACCGCTGTGCACGGGGCCAAGGATGCGAATGCAATCCTAAGCCTCAACTACTAGCTAATGTTCCCTACCCCTGAAAACGCATTCTGGGATTTTACCTGACCAAGGCAGCTTTATCCAAGAGTGCTAGCAGTGGCCTAACGCCCTCTAGCTCCATCCCAGAGTATACACTTAAACACCAACAGTACTCCAGTTACAGCAGCACTTTCCTGTAGAGTCAGGTTATGGCTCCAGCCACTGGCGTCAATTAATTGGACCCACAGCTCGCTTTCTGCTGCCTTGTTTCCCAGCATCTGACCAGATGTGTACCTGTTGTTCTCCCAAAGCTCAGGCCTTTCCCCACCACAAAGAAGGTGTACGCCTAGATATGGGGCAGGAACCCTTCATGACCCATCGCACTACAAAACCAGCCATGCCTCCAATGCAGCAGAGGATCCCACCCTTCTCATCCCATAACAGGCAAAGGACTGTGATGCAAAACCTCCTTTGGGATCAGGCCACATGTCCCTCTCCTCCAAAACACACAGGCTCCCAGTGCATTGGAGGCCTCTCCTGCAGCACCAGCCTGGCTCTGCCTGGCTTAGCTGGTGACTCAGGAAATATCCTGGCAGTAGACACAACAGCAATAGGGTTAGAAATGGATCTAGGCAAAGCAAGTCAGAGGATCAGGACAAGAAGGGTAGCCAGCAGCCTGCTAGATGGATTGCAGGGTAGAGTACGTGTGTCTGTAACTGCGGAGCAGCACCTACCACTTTTGCAAAAGTAAATCTGAAAGAGCCAAAGGATAGCCTCTAAGAAAAAAGAAGTCATACCTGAGGTCTTTTGTATGCTTTTCGAACCCTCAGTCCCAGCTTCTGGGCGAGCTCCTGTCCCAGTTGCGTGACGCTTTCATCCTGGGGACAAACCATCGGCAGGACACTTTCAGTTTTGACTTTGTGGCACACACAGTGAAATAAACAGGAATGCAGTTATCCTCACTGGGCTGTGCCAAGAAGCCTCACTTGTAGACAGCAGCACGTGGACAATTGCCAGAGCAGCCCTAGAAGAGTCCATGCAGACCTGAGGGCTCTCATCATTCAGTCCTGCTGAGATACTGGGGTTGCACCAGGAGCTCTCCCCTACACTCTCTCTATGCTGCAGAAAATCAGAATCAAATGTCTGCTTCCAAGAAAGCACGCGCTCTCTGAAAGTGGGGTTCATGAATCCTGCTGGCAAGATGGCTGGAGGGGCTGCCAAGGCTGGCTGCTGCGGGCCGATACAGCTTCCACAAAGTCCCCATGTCTGGGAAGGAGCCTGCATGCCTTCCCTCTCTGTCAGCTGCAGAGTCAATAATCAGTTTTGATATGCAGGCAGTATTCACTAGCCTGTTTTGCTTGTCTGCTTGTTTTTAAAGCTGAAACCAAGTCTCAGCTTCCAACTTACTAGCTACAAGGCATTTTCACTGTCTCCAGCTCTGGTTAAACTGCCTCAGCTCATTCCAGCAGATCCTTCTGCTTTCTCCGCTGCGTGCCATTTACCATCCTCCCTGCTCACTGCCTGTGCCCACTCACACTCCACCGTGGGCTTTAGACAAAGTTCTGGGCCACGCTCCGTTCCCCTGCTCCCTCCTCTCCAGTTCTGCCTGGACTAACAACCTGCCACAACCTTCTTCACTTATCACCAGCAACTCTTTTCTTCTGCTTCCCTCTCCCTCCCTGTTTGCAAAAATATTGGAGTACTTTAATAGTTTATTCAAAGAAGAAAAAAATATCTGCCCAACCTATTCTGATATCCCTCCTTAATGTCCCAACATCTCCTCCCTCATCTCCAGCCTTGAAGCTTGCTCTCTTCTCTCTACTTGCCATGCTGGTCTTTCCAAACTCCTTCTCCCTGCAAGTTCATCCTTTCCCTTTCAACCTCTCACTAGCCTCTGGTTCTTCCAGCCCACAGTATCAGCAACTTTTCCCTTCAAATTGGAGTGTTGCTTTTTGACTGTACTTGCTCCCCCACACCCTCAACATCGGTCTTGTCACTATCTTTGAACTCAGTGAAGACAAAATCTATCTTGCCCATTTCCTCCTCTCTCCCCATCTGACACTCCTTCAGGATGTACCTTCTTCTCCTGAAACTGACCCCGCACTCTCCAGAGGCCTCTTCTTGGTCAAATCTCATGGTCACTGCTCCTTCCTTACTCTCTTCTACCTCTCAGATCTAACACCAATCATGCTTTCATTGCTCTGTTTGCCTCTGGAGATTCTGTCTTTCTAAACACTCTCTCAGGTGTCTTCCAAAGTCTGCCATTTTCTTGCTCCCTGTGGAAAACTCACCAGAAAGATCTCTGACATAATTTCTTTTCATTGATCTCATACTCATACCTACCAGGTTTACCCTGTCCAACTCCACATGCCAATGTATCTCTGAGATGTCTTCTCAGATTCCTGGGCAAGATCAACAATGTATTTCCCTCTAGACTGCCTCCTCTTCCCTTCCCAACAACACATAGTTAATTACTGTCCTTTTTGTCAGCAGGTGGGGGGTCCCCCTGAGATGTGGGGTGGGGGGTTATTTGCTCTTTGCCATCCCCAAGATCTTCCTTCAGCTTTCCCTTCCCTCAGCCGAATGCCACCCTCAGGTGCTCACTACCTCCCATCTAAACAAGGGGATGCTCAACAAGGGCATGCAATGTGCTCTCCTCCAACACCCTAAAAACACCCCATGCCGTACCAAAAAAAGCATATCACAGAGGAGTATCAACTTCACCACGCCGGGAACCTCTGCAGACTAGCAACACTGAGTATCTGTGCCCAGAAACAAGTTAACTCTGCTAGATAGTGAGTCAACTGATCAGCAGATCCTTCATCACCAAAGTTTTAATACATGCTCTGCTTTGACCCCAACAAAGTTGCCAGCTGTTACAGCAAGGCAAGCTGGAAGTACCCACGTGCTCCAGAGGTGTAATGGAAACAAGAGTGAGATGGTGGATAGCGTGACTTACCTTTGATGCACAGAAGGCTTATGATTTCTGCTAATCAGGTAATAAAGCAATGGGGTATGTTAATTTACAAGACTGAATTGTTTAGAATAGGGAATGCAGGTCACTTGATATGGAGTTTGTAGGCTGAACTTCCCTGCCACAGAGAAGTTTGATAAAGTGTTTGTACACCACGATGATTGTAATGATGATAATGGGAGATACGTAAACATAACTGAATTTGGTTTTTAACCACATACTTAAGTGGCTCAACTGCAATGTGAAATATAGCCAGTTATGGCTTATGTGAACACATATATTAGATGGGTTTATTTATAAAAGGGTTTGTTTAAAAAACAGTTCTTTGGAACTTGCCTAACATGATACCTTTAAAACGTTTTGGTCACCCTGTTCTACCAAGTCAAAGAAAGTAGAATTTACAAGCTATACAAAAGGAATACCTAACTGCGGACAAGGCTTTCAAAGATTGCTTCTGTAACACTAATAATAAAGGAAAATTAACTTCTGCTGATGTAGATGCGTTTTTCTTGTAATAGTATTACTGTGATGGATCAGGACCAAATTTAGCAAGGACAACCAGTGCTCACTAGAATCCGTCTAATCACAGTCTGGTTTCCTGTTCAGTATTTGGCCTAAAAGGACACTCAACAAAAGCATTGTCAGGAAAATATCTAGGGCCTAGTATATGCAGATAGTCCCCTCTGAATGCAAAGATATACACACCTGTGAACATAAAAATAACTATGAAATGTGATGTCAAGGACACATTTGCATGTCCCTGAAGAAATAAAAAGCTTTATCATCTTGCCTTAGCAATCAGTAAGTAAAACACGAGACATTTTTATCTAAAACTGGAAAAGTATACATGTTTTCCTTCCAGTGCTCCAGTTCCTATTTGTCCCATGCTCCTAGTGACTCCCATTAGACGTATAAAACCAGCTAATTAAAACAATCTCATGACCTTAGTTCACATTCTGTTAGGGTAGGGTTTTGCTCTTCACAAATAGGCCACCACACCTGCCCTCACTAACCGGTGTTTCCAGCTGGCACTATCTGTAGAGGGTGACTTGGACTGAAGAAACACAGGAGGTCAAACATCTTCTTCAAGTCACACAGACAGAATTTCTGGGCATAAGCTTGTTCCCAGAACAGTCAAGCTTCCTTTTCCACTATCCTCTAGCCTCACACTAAGCATATTATGGAGGAGGAAGGTGGTGAGCCACAGAAACCAAGATGAGTTGTATGTCAAAAACTTACATGTGGGAGGGACAGCAAGCATCGGCTATTGCACTCATAGGCTTCTTTGTGTCTTCCAAGTTCATTTAAGGAGCGGGCTTTCCGGAAGAGCGCTCGGATGTTCTCCTTGTCAAGACTTAAAGCCTTCTCGCTGTCTTCCAGTGCCTTCTCATACAAGCCCTGCATGGAAGAGACCACCTCGAGTCAGCTGAGGCACAGCAGACTAACCCCTCCTTCTGTGTGAATGCAAACATTTCATCTCTCAGCAGAACACAGGAATATAAAAGGCAGTTGGAAATACATGTATTACCTCATACACAGACCAGCATACAAACACACAAAGCCTACAGTAAGAGAACATTTTGTTAAGTCTTGCAAAACTCAAAACACTTCAAAGTCAGTGAATGCCAGAATTAAGGCTGCTTGAGCAAACTTATCTTGTCTCCCCCTCTACCTTGGGCATGTTACATTTGACAGACTTTAATTATGTGACTGCTTGCTAATTTTTTTCATGGGACTTAGCCTCATTAAGAACAGGATGGACCTGCTCTGGGGTTGTGCCATAAAGTAAAGCTGTCAGATTCCTTAGGAAAATGGAAGCACCCAGCCTTTTAGAGCCTGAGTATTTCAAAATCCATGTGATTGCTGAAAGTTCCGTTAGGACCCAAACCCTTCTCACTGTCTTCCAGTGCCTCACTTGAGGAGGCAGGAGCCTCCAGAGCAATACTCAAACAGCATTCCAGAGAAATACTCAGTCAGGACTGGAAGGCACTGGATTGTACTAACTCCTCACCAACGTGGACCAGAACTGCGTTGTCAGTACCTTAGGCCTGGCCCCCTCCCCTTCACATCCTTCCTCTGGTCTCGCAAGACAACAGTGTGATTATGGGGAGATATCAGAGCTTTCTGTGTGTCATCTCCTCCAGTGTTGCAACAGGGCACGGACAAAACCAAGTGAAACCCCTCTTGACATCTTTTCCAACTGCATGGCACTGCAACCATGATGTCCTCCCTGGCCCCTGGGGATGACTTGGGAAGGCACTCACCATGGCAAAGTAGCAGGCAGCTCGGTTGACATGCAACTTGCACAGGAGTTCCTTTGGGATGGTCACCTCGTCGGAGGCTGCGTAATCTGCCACGTTCAGCCCTTCTACATACTGTACCAGTGAAAGCTTGAAATCCTTCTCTCGAAACAAATCATTGCCCTCTGCAAACAGGTTTCTCACCAGCTTCTGCAAAAAGGCCTGGGCAGCAGGGAGAGAGCAAATAGACTGGATATTCAGAGGCAGGAGGGGTTTCCCAATTTCCCATTCCCTTCCATATGTCTTAGCAAACTTCCTGCCCACAAAGATTCTCCTGCCTCCCCACCCTCCTGTAAAACATCAGTTGTTTGGGAGAAGAGAATAATCCAGTCAAATCTCCTTTCTTCTTGAACACTCAAGTGTCTTCTCCTTTCCCTGAAAGTTGTCATTGTCAGAACTTTAACAAGTTACAGACAAATTGTGAAAGACCATCCCATGCTCTCCACTTTTGGTATGTAAACTAACAGCTGTGCAACAGAACAAATCTTGCTAACCAGAGGGTTCCCAACTTCGGAAAACAAATTCTTCATTACCTCATAATCTTCTTGGCTTAGGGGTAACGTGGACCTGAAAAAAAGAAGATAAGATGCTCATGAAACAGGCATCCACGCAAACAAGGGCTTTTGTCTGATAAAGAAATCATCTTTCTGGTCCTGTGTTGATGATCTCTGTGAGTTACTGAACATTTTATCACTTGAAAGGCAGCTGGCGCAAAGAGAACACAATTAGGGAGCATTACACTCAGCGATGGCCACAGTGGTGTCAAGAGATGGTCAGGTCCCAAAGGCATCTGAGACTGGAGGAATCTTATTCTCAGCTATTTTCTGCACATACACGATTCTCTGTAACATGCCTTCAGACAGCCACCTAAAAACCACATCTTTGAGGAAGTCCCATGAGAGATTGTCATGGAGGATACAAGCATATTTTAAGTGCACCTAGCTCTAACGAGAGGCACCAGCCTGGCACTCCAAGACCTCCTCAAGTCCTCTGTGAGACCAAAGACAGAGTGATAAATGCAATCACTTTCCTCTGTGTTAACATAGCCACATACCTCCACACCTATACCACAAAAGGAAGAAAACAATGCAGGTTCAGGAGGCCATTTAACCCCAGCTGTCTTGGCTGCGAAGCTGTGCCATCAAACTGGCAGTGCTTGTGAGGATAACAACTACCCCACAACAGCACTGAGACTTAGCAGAAAGGTTCTGTTCTTCAGATCGGACCATCCAAGTCATCCACGCTTGGTTCACATGTATTTATTTTTTCTCTTTAAGGAGAAAACACTAGGTTCTAGAGAAATCCTTAGCACCTTTCCTAGCCCTCCCCACCTTTGAAATACAACACTGTATACATGATCTTATTGGTCAGAGAATAAACTTTTTTTAGATTTCATCTAATCTAATCATCATCTGCTCCTTAAAATTAACTACAGGAAATGCCATGGCTCTGTAAGAAACATTTGTTCTGCTTGTAAAATTGGAGTACCCCTCTTCCACATCAAAACAATCCAACAAATGACACTGCCCCTGGTTCAGAGTTCAAGATACACTCCAGAAGCATGAACAATACCCTGTTATTTCTAAATTATTTTCTTTCCAGGAATCTTGCGCATTTTTATAAATGTTACCAAAATAAACCTCACAACTGCCTCTCTGAAACTGGGTTATCAGCCCCATTTAGTCTCAGACTGGGGTGATGTCCTGGTTTCAGCTGGGATAGAGTTAATTTTCTTTCTAGTAGCTGGTACAGTGTTGTGTTTCAGGTTCAGTATGAGAAGAATGTTGATAACACACTGATGTTTTCAGTTGTTGCTAAGTAGTTTTTATACTAAGTCAAGGATTTTTCAGCTTCTCCTGCCCAGCCAGCAAGAAGGCTGGAGGGGCACAAGAAGCTGGGAGGGGACACAGCCAGGGCAGCTGACCCAAACTGGCCAGCGGGGTATTCCATACCATGGGATGTCATGCCCAGCAGATAAACTGGGGGGGAGTTGGCCTGGGGGGGATGGCTGCTCGGGAACTAACTGGGCATCAGTCAGCAAGTGCTGAGCAGTTGCATTGTGCATCATTTGTTTTGTATATTCCAATCCTTTTATAATTATTGCTATTTTATTATTGTTATTATTATCATTATTAGTTTCTTCCTTTCTGTCCTATTAAACAGTTCTTATCTCAGCCCATGAGTTTTACTTTTTTTTTCCCTCGATTCTCTCCCCCATCCCACTGGTTGTGGGGAAGTGAGTGAGCGGCTGCGTGGTGCTTAGTTACTGGCTGTGGTTAAACCACAACAGGTGAAAATATCATTGCCATGCCACAGGATATAAATATGTAATATGGAAGATTTGGCTTTTTTTCCTATTGTAGATGCACAGATTTCAGCCATAACAACTGCAGGACTCAAAGCAAACCTTAAAAAAAACCCCAAACCAACCTGATTACAATCTTGCTACTTCCTTACTAACCATGGGACCTGGACCTGAGCCTGAGGCCTTTGCTAACTTAAGCATTGGAGGAAAAAACCACTACTGTACTTTATAAGGAAGTACTTGGACTTGTAACTACTACATAAGCAACTACTTCAAGCTCTAGAAGGCCACATGATACTCACAGAAGAATGACCTCAGGCACCTACCAGGTTGGCAACTGTAAAAGAGCCCAGGTCATCTGTTTCTCGCATAGGCACCATAGGCGGAACCCTATTATAGGCAAGTCATTTACTTTGCTTTCCCCACCTACGAAATAGAAACACTATCTCCCTTCCTAAGAAAGGTGGGATAACCTTGTTGAGAGAGCACTTTGAGATCTTCAGGCTGAAGATGAAGTAGAAGGTCCAAGTACTATTAGCATTACGCTGACTATAAAGATCATTCTGGAACTGCAGTGGAGGGTAAAACCCAAGGAAATTAAAATGATAGAATTTCAAGTTTACAGAGCTGTCAGGACAAGAACCACCCTGAAGAATCACAGTGAAAATCCTCAGGACCAATGTCTCTTTCCCACGTAGCAGACCCAAAGCGGTGAATAGGAAGAACTCAGTTCCTGCAATCCTCGATACAAAGACAACCGCCTCCAAAGCCACAGGAAACAATGAGGTTGTCCACTTACTGAATGAACTGAAGTCCTTTCTCTATTTCTTGTTTCCTCTTCTGTCTCTCCATTATAGTTGCTGCACAGGAAGAAGAAAAAGAAACAACACATTGTGAGTCATTTTGGGTCTTGCTGGCAATTAAGCAGCACAGTATTTTGTGTGTGCCTGAATTTACTACTAACAAAATGTTCCAGACCAGATGCCCGGAACACCGAAGTCCATGATTTATCCACACTGCAGATACAGAACGGCAAGGAGCTCAGTACCAAGTATCTGCTTTTCCTCACATGCCACTGCCAGGATACATGAGCAAAGAGGAATTTCTTCAATTTGAGCTCTCTACTTAGGTTGTCAGTAAATAAAGCAATGGGAACCAACTGTTATCATGACTGCCTTCTAGGAAAGGAAAAAAAATTAAAAAAAAAAAAAAATCAACTTTTCCCCTACACTGGCAGTCATTTCAGGAATTTGTGCTGGGACCCTCCCACGATAAGCAATTCTGACCACTATTTACGTGGGCTGGATTTAAACAGGTTTACTGCACAGCAGATGAAACAAGTAATCTATGTAAGGTGTACAGAGGCATATCACAGAGAGACATGAAGGAAGGAGATGGAATTGCTTGCCATAGTCCACATAAAAGGACAGCGATGAACCTATGCAATTGGAATTTTGGGCTGAAAATTAGCAGGCAAGGGCAGCACAGACTTGAGAACGCTCCTCTGAAGAGGGAACAGGGCCCCATCCTGCAGTGTTTTAAATTGGGGTGGGCAGTGCCTGAGGAAGGCTCAAGAGAGCGTTATCCTCACTTCGGGACACAAACGGGCACAGTAACTTGTCTGGCTTTGACCAAATCCAGCCTGGGTCTTCACGAGCACAGAAAATAAGTATGATGGAGCCATTTTGGAGTAATGTCCCTTTTCTCAACTAAAATGGGCCTGAATCACACCAATAGATACATGAGCTTCATCCCCTGCAGTTTGGGAGCAAATCTTAGAAAGGCTCCTCCCTGACCTCTCCCCAAGGTACACAGGTCTGCCACACAAGAGAAGAATAAAGAACGGCAGAAGGGATGGCACTTTGTGGCAAAATAGAGCTGCTGGTGAAAGTGAATTTCCTAGCCTTGCCATCAACCAGCAGCGATCACAAACAACGCTCAGCATTTGAGGAATGGTAACCTGGGGACAAAGGCAGCAAGCACAGAAACACTGAGATGGAGCTGAAGACAATGTGTGTTCCAAGCCTGGGATCGCCTCTGAAGAGATCATGAGAAAAACAAAAGTAATTTCTCTAACTCTACACTACAACAGCTTGGAGAGCATTATCGCGCAGCTCCCTTTTACATTAACACCATCCCTAAGGTATCTTACAGTATCTCTGGCACGTTCAGTCTAGAAAAGGGTGAAGGGACCTTTAAGGTACATGAAAATCAATCCTGACAACTCAGCAAGCCCTTATTGATTGTGCTCTGCGCCATGCAAAATGTAGAAGAATTGACACCCGCCCTTTACTAAGAAGGAGAGTTGGGGGAAGGGGGAAGGAAAAGCAGGAACAAGAGAAAGACCAGAACGAAGTGGTAGCAGAAGAAAGCAAGAGCTTGAAAGTGACACTGTGCAGTCTGTAAGTCATCAGACATTAAATTTGAGAGCAATCTGCTCTGAACAGCAGGTAGAAGATTTTTAAGCAGCTGCATTTGGAACGGGATGGGCAGTGCAGCAAGAAAGGGAAAGCCAACAGACAAGGCGAGTGATGATCAGCATCTCTACAAAGGTTTTTAACAGAAGCGATGGAGAAGAGCAGGTAGACTTCAGTACAACACCAACAGAAGGCCTGGAATGATTTATAGATAGCCTGGATAATGAGCAATCAGGAAGAAAGCAGGAAATTTAACAAGGAGATTGTGAGGTTTATATGATCACTAACACCACAGGCAGACAGGCTTGAGGGGCAGAAAAAGAGACAGAGTCAATTCATTTGATATTTCTCCTCTTACGAAATTCTGCAAAGACAGAAGTAAGAGAGAGAGAACAGACAAGGTGAAAAGGAGCAGTAGGAACCATTTCCATGTAGACAGCAGTGAAAGCCATGAAAGAGGACAGAGCAACCCCAGAGCACTGTAGGAGAACTGTGAGGGCCATCAGAGACAAGGGTGAGGAAAGAGGCACCACAGGAAACAAGTGATAAATGGGGGGCAGGGGGGAGGGACAAAACAGTCAAGTGGACCTTCACAAAGGCTCAGGGGGGAAAGCACATGGAGGAAGGAGGAATTTCTAGCTGTCTGGTCCCTGAGTGCACTAACAGGCTTGGGGCCTCACCTTGGACCCACACCCACATACCCTCTTCTCATCCATGGTCCAGGAGCTCCATTTCAGCTCAGGTCCAGCCATACTGCCTTGTCTGAGCTATACTGTAGGTGGACCTGTCCTCAGCCCTCTCTCCTGGACAAACCTTGGACCTGCACTGTAGGCAGCTTCTCTCCAGTCCCGTCTCTGGCACCATCTCCTACCGCTGGACTCGTTGGGTGAACCCTAGACCCGATTCACCACCTCATCTTCTTTGGGACTATTCATGGACCCCTGCTATCAGCACCTTGTTCTGCCTGCGCTGTTCAGATATGGTGGGACTGTACCCTGCTTAGTGAGGTCACTGCTGGCGGCCATCGTCGTCACCTTCGGCTCCTAGCTTGTCCTCCCTGGAGGAGCAGCCCTGCTCTTGCTGCTCCCTGACATGAGCCACACTGGAGAGAACAAAAGTCAGGGAAGTGAAGCGGTAGCCCACGGATCTGATACAAAGGGAGATTATTGGCAACTGTGGGAAGAGCAGTTGACACTGGCTGGTCATCACAAAGTCAATGGCTGCACTCCAAAAATGCTGTGGCACACCTTCGCAATTATGTATATCCACAAAACAGATCATCACCTTGAAAAGCTTATGATAGGCACAGAAGCTTCAACCTCTGCTTCTGAGCTCAGCTTTTAAAACACTACTGCAAGGAGTGAAGAAGAGATCAGTACCTGTTTTCATGGCTACCCTGACCCCACTGCTAAAACATCCTACACAACAGGATGTGGGCATGTGTTACAACGAGAACTGGTTACTGTTGCTCGCCCACAAAGAAGGGCATTCAAACATTACCACCAAAAGCTGGAGACGAGCCAAAGAACTACAGGGAAAGGCTCCAGAATGTCTCCCAGAGCTACCCAACTCTTCTTGCATCCTAGAGCTCCCCTACTGTTTTTTCTCTCCTCACCACCATTGCCACCGCATCTAAGGCACATATCTCCATCCTTGCTCCATGTGGATAGCTGACCAACCTACTGCACCTCTGGAAGCCCCACAATACCCAGCCACAGTTTTGATCCTTGCTATAAAACCCTCCTAAAAAACCCCCTCTGTGCCCTGCATGCTGTTTACTGTCTGCAGTCCTACCCTCATCTTCCACAATTAATGTTCTCCAACCCAAGACCCTCCATTGTCTTCTTTAGACATAAACCACAGGTCTGATCTCCACTCCAGACTGTTACTCCCTGATACTGCCCACATTCCTTTCTCCTTGCAAGTGGGTGACCAGCTTCCCATTAAGCTCTGACACATCTTCAGGCTTATGTCACGAATCTGCACGTAAGACTCATCTCCTCACGGCTACAACCTCAAAACGCACACTGCATGCTGCTGCCCTAACAACTTCTTTCACATCTCTTGGGAATAAACCACCTTTCCCTTTCCATCAGGCTGCACACCAGCACCCTCCTCCACACATGGCAGACCTCTCCCCCGTCCTGCCTGCCCCGCCACTGCTGGAGGCTACCATTCAGACGACTGCTTTTGCTCCTCATGCCTCCTCCCCTGCCACCTCCTTGGCAAACTCGGTCACTTCTGTCTCCCATTGCCGTCCAGCCTCTTCACGGTGTCTCATTCAACCCTCGGACCAAGCCTCACACTCGGTTACGCTGGCAAACCCAACACACAGTAAGCCACCCATACGTGCAGTACTTCAGTTCTGCTGCACACCATACCATGGCTGATGCATAATTAATTTTAAGCGCAGAGCCTGTTTAGCTTTTGTTTTCTCTGTCTTTCAAATATTTTTAGAAATGCAGTGGAAAACATTTCATGAAGCAGTGTGCCTAAGCGTCCTTTTTTTTTTTCCCCACCACAGCTATCTGTCCAGACTTGTCTGCTCAAATCACCAGCAGAATTCGAATCCAGAGTATTTATATCCCCACTACAAATCTCTTATCCTTCCAGTCCAGAGATGTTTATCCTCTCTGGTCCAACATCTAAAAAGGACCTTATTCATAGTTTGTCAATGAGTTACAAACTATTTGCCAGACAAAAATAAAACGCTGCAGACAGACAAAATGGTTTTCTTGCCTTCAGAAGGAAGCATGAGCCAGTAAACAGAGTGACTCAATCACAAACTGGGTAGATAAGCTCTACAAGACGCTACGAGATGAACAGAAAAACTTGAATTTACCTTATCAAGGACCTGGGTGTTATTCCCAACCCTGCCAGAGCTGAATTTGGGCAAAGTTTTTCATACTATATTTCTGGGATGGCCATGAGTTCACACTTGACTGACTTCCAGGCTTTGACTGGAACATTTCAGCCAGAAGTGCGTGCACCGAGATGCAAGTGCAGATTGTAGAGCTGAGAATGGAGCTCAGCCCCAGGCTGTGTGTGCTCTCCTCCAGGCAAAAGGCTCCAGGAACATGGTCTTTCACTGGCGGCAGTTTGGCCACATCAGTGGTGCAGCAGAATGGGTAACCGGACTCACGTCAAGCAGAAGACAAGCCACACAGCCCACTACAAACATGGGCTCCTGCTCGCTCCAGTGGCTGCCCTCTGCCATGCCCCCACTCCTGGGTTTGAACGCTTCTCACAGCTGACAGCTCTGGGAATCCCCACCACCATGCTGGGCGCACCTGGCCCGACAACCCTGTCCCTCCACGCACCGGCCACCCCAAGGTACCTCCATGGCCACTCTCCCCCACCCTGGCACCCCGCTAGTCCCACTCCTGCCCCGCGGCAACACCGGGGCGGCTGTCATCAGGATGCCACCGGTTTCACCCAGCAATACCTCCAGCGAATGCAGGGCGAGGTGGCGACAATCCCCTCACCCCCAGCTGAAAATAAAAGCAGTGACCATAAGTTTCCTGGGGAGGGGGACAGAGGTGGTGGTCAAAGCCTCAAGAGACCACCCTGGCCCCCATCACCCCATTTTCAGCTCCCTCCAGCCTTGGGCCCCACACGTAACACCCCCTGCCTGCAGGCCACCCCACGCGTAACTCCCCCATGTCTGCACGCCTGTCTGCAAGTAACACTCCCTGTCTGCACACCACCCTTCCCCCNCCTTCCCCCTGCCCCGGCCCACCGGGCCCTGCCCGTGGGGCACGGCAGGGCAGCCAAGGAGTGAAGGGGAGGCGGTGAGGTGACGCTGCCCGTCCCTCAGCCACTTGCTCCTGGTTTCGTGCCCACCCAGCTCGCCCTCCCCTGCCTCGTTTTAAAAATTAAATCCCGGGTCTGGTTCCCAAACGGGTGGAGTGGGAGCCGCCGCTCGCCTCCTNCCGCACCCCCCGCGGCCCGGCCGGGCGCCGGCAGGCCGGCATCCCCGCCACCCTGGTCCTGCTGGGAGGGGTCTCCCGCGGCAGGAGATATCCAAGCTTCCCCGGGGAAAGGAAAACAAACCAAAACATACTCTTCCTCCTTCC
>VYZV01012844.1:39486-63837 GCA_013401275.1 Pandion haliaetus | reverse complement strand
GGGGGATGACGGGGGCCGCCGCGGAGAGCAGCTCCCTCGGGGGGGGGGAGAAGAGCCCTCCGCCGGCGTCGGGGGCCGCGGCGCTGGGAGGGAGCTGTCACCCCGCGGGGCCGGGCCCGCCGCTGCCGGGAGAGCGGAGCAGGCTCCCCCGCAGGAGAGCGCGGCAGGCAGCCGGCGTGTCTGTCGGCGTGGGCAAACTGTGGTGAAGAAAGCGTTCGGCTGAACCGACTTTTCTGACCGTCGGGGAGCGTGCGGCTTCGTACGGTCTTTAAGTAACGAGGACACCTCTCCTCAGCCGTTTCCAGAGCTTGTTTTTATTTGCCAAGCGTACTAACTCTTCAATTTTGGTTTTTTTTTTAAGTCTTTCCATGCAGAAGAACTTGCAGTGAAGAGACCTCTGGTAGGTTGACAGTTCGGCGTGACTGACATGTTTGCTATAAAACACGCTTCAGGATGTGATGGTGAACTCGTATGTCGAAATTAGGAAGTAACCTGTGTGTAAGATGAAGAAAGTAAAAGGGGATTTAAGAGAAAGAGAAGCAAAGGGGCCGAGTACACGTGTAGAGTATAGAAGAGCATCATAGTAGAACAGAACTTGTTTTTTAAGCAGTAGAGTGATGAGGTATTTAAAAGTAAAGTTAATAATTGGACTGGGTGAACTGACTGACTTCTTTGGATCCTAACTTTTGTTCCTGTCTGGTATAGCCTTCACGGGTTGGAGGATGTCCTCTCTTTCTCCCTTCTCAGTGTTGGATTGGCAGAGGTTGGGAATGTCCATCAGTCTGGTGTCTGTGTGGCCTGGTAGGGGTGGAGTAAGTTATGTGAGTGTCTTTCTCCTGGTAGCACCTATGTGAGACGGCAGTCATCCTAGAGAAGTGATGTTGATCAACCTTGGGGGTGGTTTTTTCCCCCCTGTGTCCAAAAGCAATACTAAAGTTAACGAAAGCTGAAGAGAAGCCGTACCCTGGGGAAGCTGAAGGCAAATACTTCACAGCTAGCTATCAGGAGGAAAGGATGTACGTACAATTATCGCTTAGGGGGTGTTTTGAAACCAATGCTGTTGAGCTCAAAGAGCTGCAGGAGTGTGGGGCCACTTCTAAGTCAGACAAGAATGGAAGGGAACTAGTTTTCTGTTGTAGGAATGAACCTCCATCCCCGCTGACACCAGAAGTCTGTTTTCTAAGTGTGTTGCTTCTAAGTGCTAGTTGTGTGTAGTCTTTTATCCCAGCAGAGGTGCTGGGATAAGAAACGTGCTCTGTTTATCCTGCTGAATGAGTGGAGGCCAGTTACTTCACACAGTGATTGATATTCATTAAATAATGGTACGCAGATGCTACTAGGTATGGCTAGCTTCAAACTTGTGCCTCAAGGCAAAATGTTCGCTAATTCATCATCGGTGTAAGATCATCCTGTTTAATGTGTGATAAATCTGTGTGGGACATCCGAAAGGGAAGAGAACCCATAAAATTGAGAGAGAGTTTTGTATGCAACACACGTGATGTTTTCAGCAACTCGGTGGTTCTAGAACTGTGCTGACGAGAGCACTACTGGGGATATCACTGAAAAGGAAACAGTTGTGTTCATTCTAGCTTGCCTTGGAGAACAGGGGAAATGTGCAGTGTATATAATTAAAGGATGGGGTTTGGGGAGAGAGGAATGTTACATTTTAATTGTAAAAGCATTGTGGAAAGAGTAAAATGTTTTAATGTGGCCTTAATCCATAGTTTTAGCTATTGGTTATTTATGAAGTGTAACGATTCCATTAAAACACAAGTCTCATCAGTATTGGAAGAATCGATGCCATCTGACTGGCTGGCTTTGGAATATTAATCTAGCCTAGCTGTCATAAGTGACCTGTGGGGAAAACACTAATGATGCTGAAAACTCGTTATCTTGGGAACAAAAACCACATTAGTGTTCAGATAAATATGATTATTCATACAGATTATGTATTGTAGTTTGCTTTTTTAGTGTTGACAGTTCTTTTAATTGACAGCTCTTAACATTTGGAAAACCAGAAAAATGGCATCAGAAGACATCACTAAGCTTGTGGAGTCACTTGCCAAAACCAAAGTGGGTGGTGGACAACTGAGCTTCAAAGGCCACAGCCTTAAACTCAATACAGCTGAAGATGGTAAGAGAAAATACCCTTGTGTTTGGGAAGTGTCTCCCTGAAGTTCTAAAGTCCTGTGGTAAATGTCCTGCTAATCCTGCATGGCCAAGCTGTCATAATATTAGCTGTGCTGGAAGGGTCTTTCACCTACAGCTGCTTCTGATAGAGACATTTCCTTCCCTTCTTGTACCCTGCTTTGACCTGCTATGCTGGCAGTGCTACAGCTGGCAGAATTGGGGTTTGGGTCTCTGGGCTGTTCTTTCCAAGTGCTTTTGGCAGTCACTCTGCGTTAGAAGTCAGTGCTCCTTTGAAAAAGAGTAAGCAAGTGCATGACAGCACTTGGAACAAGTAGATGCTTCAAAGACTTGCTCAGAGGAATAGGCTGATACATTAGTCTGCTGCAATAGTTCAGTTTCTTCCCAAATTCTGATCAATTGGTTAGAATTTTGTTTTTTTTTTTTTTCCTGGAATATCTCTCTTGCTGGTATATGTGTGTTTCCCAATTAAAAATGTCTTGCAGTGGCTGCTAATGTAGTAAATATCTGGAGAATATGTATGTATTTGCTGTAGATTATTTGCTATAGTGCATACCTTTTTTACTGATTCCAAAGGTGATGTTTTTTTATATGCCGTTTTAGTATCACTGAATCAAAGAATAGCTTGGGTTGGAAGGGACATTTAGATGTCATCTAGTCCAACCCCCCTGCCATGAGCAGGGACATCTTCAACTAGATCGGGTTGCTCAGAGCCTCGTCCAGCCTGATCTTGAATGTTTCCAGGGATGGGGCATCCACCACCTCTCTGGGCAACCTGTGCCAGTGTTTCACCACCCTCATCTTAAAAAAAAAAAAAAAAAAAAAAAATTCAGTGTAGTGCAAAGCCACTAAACTATGGGTAAAGGCTTTGGAGCTTGAGAATGGTAACGAGTGGCCCAGTGACAGGAGAGAGTCTGCAGCCTGCTCCTATGTCTTGCATAGGATCACCCTTGAGTTAAATTGTTCCACCCTGACATATTTGCTAAACAGGCATCTACTTCTGTCAGTCCGTGGGAACTTCTTCCTGTTGATGTGGCACCAATTCCCATCAACTTCTAGCTTAGTCCTTGCATCTTTGTAGGCACGTGCACTCTAGCTCCTAAACCATGTGCTGAACGGCAGAGGAATCTTACTTAGGAGTAAGTAAGGAAACTTACTTTTGCAAATAGGAGGATGGCTATCAGAGAATAGAACTAGAAATAAATTATGAAAAGGCAGGGTGGGGAAAGGAGAATGTTCTCTCTAGTGACCTGACATTTTAGCTCTGTTCTCCACTGCTGTTTCAGGATTCTTTCAGATAACATTGCTCAGCTGTTTTCACTAAGGCTAGAGTTGAGCAAGTATTGCTGCATCAGAGTGTTACTGTGGTACCCAAGATGACAGTTAAAAGGCCAACTAGACTGTCTGCTTTTTGCAGCTGAAGAAGTGATCAAGCAAATTGAGGAATTTGATGGCCTGGAAGCATTGCGCCTGGAAGGCAACACAGTGGGTGTGGAGGCAGCAAAGGTCATTGCCAAAGCCTTGGAGAAGAAATCGGAGCTCAAGGTGAGATCCTCAAGAGGGTGATGGTAAAGGGGAAGAAGTAATGTAGAGATACTGAAGGCCTATCTATGCTCTTCCTGCAGTAGTGTGCCTTGAGTTAGCCCCAAAGCTTGCTTGGTGGTTCTGCCAGTAGGAGGAGCAACCATATGAAAATACGGCAGACCTTGGGGACTTTGGGGTAATGGGAACACTTTCTCCATTCCTAACTGCTCCTGTTCAGAAGGCTTCCAATCTTAAAGCTGGGAAGCTGTGCAAGGAAGGGCCTCTCTGCAGAGGCAGGATCTGTAAACAAAGAACTGTGGCAACAAAACTTAAGTTCTAATGGAAAAGCTGGGTCCTATCTTCTGGAGAATGATCAGATCTTCTGAAGAATGAGTCTTCAGAGAATGCCTGAATAGGGGAGAAATAATGGAGGAGGTGCACCAGGAGGTGTTTCCATGTCCAAGCTATGTTTCCCTACTACTGTTCTAGCCTAATGTTAGGAGGATGCTGTGCTGCTAGAGGCACTGCCTTTTGCAGGATAGGAGTATGAAATATTGATTCATGTTAATCACCCAAGCGTGGCTTTTCAAGTAAGTTCAGATTGTTAAGCTCCATACCTTAGTAAAACGTGCATTCCTAATGTATCCTTCAGTTTCCTGCTGCTTTTTCTTGTGGTAATTTTCTCAGCAGAAAAGAATTCCAGCTTGAATGCAAGGAAGAATTCTTGTAAGTGTTATTTACAATGAGCACTTCAGTGGCTTTATGTCCTTGCAAATGAAATAATTGTAACGTTAGTTCTTGTAGCGCTTTAGTTCAATCAAATGACAAGCCCAAGGGAAGGCAGATGGTATTAAGCTGTCCCCAGTGTTGTAAAGTAGCTTGTATGTGTAAACCTCTGTACAGCTATGTTGTCCTAAATATTTTAATGGTTTCTATCTGTATGTTTCTTATTTTAGAGGTGTCATTGGAGTGACATGTTCACAGGGAGACTAAGGTCTGAGATCCCTCCTGCTTTGGTGAGTAAAAACTAGATCTGAGACTTCTGACGAATATAACTTTTCTCACCTGTCATGCTTTTTGTGGGAGTATGTTTTTTTAGCACAGAGTTGATCTTTCTCTATGCTGTTAACACTAAGTGTCTCAGAATAGGGAAGTGATTCTTTTTTGCTCCTTCTGTATGAGGTGGAGGAAAGTTGATAAAAGGCCAAATGCAGGTCCATGCTAGTGAAGAAGCTTGTCACTGGGGAGAACATCCTCATGACATGATGGATAGAATAGGAACTAAGCTTTCTAAATAAAAACATATGGCCATCTTTTCCAAGAGCGTTCAGAGCTCCCTACCTCCCTGAGTCCTGTGAAGCAAGAACATGATAAACTCAGCAGAATGAAAACAGTGTTTCTTTTAGCAGTGTAGAGTGGGAAACGCACTTTGAAAAATGTGTATTTGACCTAAAGGGATGGGATAACTTCTTAGTAACTGCCTTATGGTTATCTTTGGCTTAATTTGCACAACTTCTTCTCTGGCTTTAGCTGTGAAGTTTTATTTCCCCATGCAGCTTTGCTGAATGTCATCAAAGTGGAAATTTTTTGCAGCATCACTGCCATACCTAGCCACTGCAGTGACGCTGTCACTAAAAGTCAATCCGCTCCCTCCCTCCCTCCCACCCACTGCCATCTGTTTCCTTACAGATCTCTTTGGGGGATGCACTCATCACTGCTGGAGCCCAACTGGTGGAGCTGGACCTGAGTGACAATGCCTTTGGCCCAGATGGTGTACGTGGCTTTGAGACTCTGCTGAAGAGCCCCGCATGCTACACTCTGCAGGAACTCAAGCTCAATAACTGTGGCATGGGCATTGGTGGTGGCAAGGTAAAGGCTGTCTCCTTTTTGGGAATGAGGTCAGAGCCAGGATGTAGCTTCAGACTGCCCTACACCGAATCACAGAATGGTTGAGGTTGGAAGGGATCTTTGGTGATTGCCCAGTTCTAGAGCTGGATATACGAAACATGTTTGGATTCCTTCAGAATGAGATGCTGAGGTAGTATAAACTGCTTGTTTTATCTCTAGATATTGGCAGCTGCTCTGAAAGAGTGTCACAGGAAATCAAGTGCCCAGGGCAAGCCGCTTGCTTTGAAAATATTTGTGGCTGGCAGAAACCGTCTGGAGAATGATGGTGCCACTGCCCTGGCTGAAGCCTTTGGGGTAAGTAGCAAACCAGAGCTTGTTGACAGCAAATTGGAGCAAGGTGTGCTTAAGTGCTGATGTTAAAGACAATGCATGCAGAGCTTGCCTTACCTTGGAGGCAGGGGCTGGTTGTTGGTTTACTAAAGTTGTGATGTTTGCTGCTGAAACTGGAGTCTCCAACAAGTGCAATTAGAATTGATGACTGAATGTTTGTGGTGTAAGTTTCCAAACACATAACTAGTGGCTGTGTAAAGTAGTTACCTGAGGGAGAAATAGGCATCTCCTGAGTAGATTAATAGTAGTCCTATTCCTTCTCCCTCTGTGCTAATGGAGGTTATCTGGCACTGGGGCAGGTGTACCAGCTGACCTCTTGAGTGCCTCTCTGCCTAGTTGTTCAATCATCTAGCAAAAGCAACCTAGTGTTTTTGCTAGGATCATCCTGTAGGGGCCCTAAGTGGTACCTAGCTTTCTCTAGCTGTCACTGGCCAACTTGCGCTTTTGTTGGAGGAAGAGAATTCACTGTATTTGGGGCTACCTCCTTTCCTTTTCCTTCCTCCACTGCAGCTAAAAGCAATTTCTGAATTATAATGCATATTTTCAGGTATATTAACAATGATATCGCAGGTTATAGGTTGTTCTTTTTTGTAAAGAGCTATCTGGATGTGATTTTGACTAATTGGCAATCATGGCAAAAATAAGACTTCTTAAATACTTGAGGCCCTTAAAGTGATTCATGAGGAATTCAGACTGAATGGCACTACCAAAATGGGATTCATTACTGTGTTTTGTGACATGCTGCTTAGTCCATAAACAGTGTTCATACTAATTTTCTTATGGGTTTGCTTCTGCAGTCAGGGTGAAATATAGATCTTAATTAAAAAAATACTGTATCCAGTAATGTTGCTTGGTCTGTTTCAGTATTGTTGAACCACAGGTGAAGAACTCTCGTTTTAAGGTATCCTAGAGCAGACTTGCTGGGAGGATACTACCTGTGACAGTTAGAATCGGGGGCTTTATATTAATCTGACACTTGCCATGAGCCTGCAATTTCACTTGGATTTGTGACATAATTGCTAGTAAATAGTTCTATGTAGAAGAGCTAATGGAGTTTTGAGTTGGAGGAAAACAATTTTAGGCAAATCCTAAGGAGTAGAGCACTATACTGTGGAGTTGAAGTATGTCTCCTAACAGCTTTTTTTCGTCTGCATCCTTTCCCAGATCATTGGGACTCTAGAAGAGGTCCATATGCCACAGAATGGAATTAACCATCCTGGCATCACGGCACTGGCCCAGGCCTTTGGCATCAACCCACTGCTTAAGGTTATAAACTTGAATGACAACACCTTCACAGAGAAAGGAGCTGTGGCCATGGCAGAGGTGAGTTGTTCTAAGCAGTTGCTTGGATTTGTGTTCTGCCTCCCAGTCTCCTCAAATACAGTTAGCATTAGCACCTCTGGGTTGGTGGAGCCACATGACATGCTGCTGTGGGAAAGATGACCTTCCAGGAGTGATAGAACATTAATTTCCTTGCATGTCTGTACTTTGAAATTTGTGCTGTCTTGCAGACTCTGAAGGCTCTTCGGCAGATTGAAGTGATCAACTTTGGCGACTGCCTGGTGCGTTCAAAGGGCGCTGTTGCTATTGCTGATGCTGTTAAAGAAGGGCTTCATAAATTAAAGGTATTGTCGTCTTGGTGTTCGGCTCTGAATCTCTTTTGAAAATGCCTTGTTTCCCATTTCCTGGTTTTCTGTCCATTCCCCTAGCACTGCTGATTATTATTTTAAAGTGGGATTCACTTCAGTGTAGGCTCTGAGCTCACAACTCAAAAGCAATAAGCTGTATTGTAGATCAGTGGCATCACCACATCCAGCTAAGACTATTCTACGTGGAGGTGTATCAGTGATCCGTTTA
This sequence comes from Pandion haliaetus, assembly GCA_013401275.1. Taxonomy (NCBI): domain Eukaryota; kingdom Metazoa; phylum Chordata; class Aves; order Accipitriformes; family Pandionidae; genus Pandion; species Pandion haliaetus. Next base: position 56,070 of record VYZV01012844.1, on the reverse strand, counting down.
GATTCCACATGATGTTTTTGAAGCTGTTGGTTCAGCAGAGCAAATGCTATTCAAGAAATCTGATAATGGCAGTATCTGACTTGTGACCCTCTCAGAGGTTCTAGAGTGGGGACTGATATGTTCCTTTTCATGAACAGCTTGTAATCTCTTCAGCATTTCAGAGTTCATACAGCTAATGCTCTTTATTTGTTAGGGCATGTATCAAAGATCCAAATATTGGGGTTTTTTTTTGGCAATACCACAGCCTCCTACGTCAGTATTTGCACAGGACTTGCATTTGACAACATTCTAGGCAGGCCTAAGTCCAGTCAGCAATGTAAGTAAGCTAGGATCTCTAGAAACACCTGCCATGGGTCACAACGGCACTGGGACAGATGCTGAACACGTAATTCCTAATCTTGCAAGCTTCCAGTCAAAGACAAAAATTCAGCTGAGTGCTAATATTTATTTATGTGTATGAACCTGGTACAGAAAGAAGTAGGTGCTTTGTGGTGTGAGGTCCCTTGCTCAGGCTTCTGCTGGTTCTACGGGAGCTTATGTCTGAATCTCCCAGGAAAACTTAAGTAAGGGTTCTGATGGGGGTATTGAGATGAACAGCCAGAAGTTAAATCCCTTTTTTTTTTTTATTAGAGCAGAAGTGGTTAAGGGAGGGTAGCATGAAGCAATCATAGCTGATTCATTCTGTTCAAGGACTGCTTCCCTTTTGCTGTTAATATTAAATCTCTTCTCAGGAAAGGATTGATTGAGCACAGTGGGGGATGGTGCCTGGCTGTTGAATAACTTTACTCTTACTAGTCTGTCCACACTGTTTCTCTGCTGGCTGTGTTTATCAGAAGTAGTACTGCTCACAGTTTGTGTTTTGAAGGCCTTAACTTGCAATGTAAGTGTTCAAAAGCAAATGTGCAGTCCATTTAGTATAGTAGCTACCCTTCTTCAGTAAGACTTGCTGGTGTGTGAATTCTGGAATGTTCTTGTGACCCTTGAATAAGTGAGGATCTCCAGTTAGCTGGTTGCTAAGTATGTAAATGTCTGCTACCTTTTTGGTGAGCAGTTAAAATGGTCTGGTGTCTGTGGCTATTCTAGTAAAGTGGTTACCTTCAGCAGTGCTGCTTTTAATAGTATGTTTCAAAATGTCCCTTTTCCGTATATGAAATAGGAGTATGTGTCAGGTTTTATTTCCAATTAAAAATACTTTTTTTTTTGTTAAGTCTCTTGTAATGTGCTCACTTGTGAGCACGTGAAGCTCATGGAGATGATAGATGTTAATAGGAATTCTGCAAACAAATGTTCTTCTGCTTCTTAGGAACTGAATTTGTCCTTCTGTGAGATCAAAAGAGATGCTGCTCTGACTGTTGCTGAAGCTATTGAAGATAAGGCAGGGTTGGAGAAGCTGGATCTCAATGGTATGTAAGTTTGCTAGATCAAAGTATGTCTAGTCTGATCCCAACGAGAAACCACTAGGAAGGGTGTTGACAGTATCACATATTCTAGTCTTGTAACTGTCAGCATTTAAAAAATGGTACTCAGAGTAGCTGAACTTGGATGACCTCGGGACAGGAAGTAGTTAGATCCTGAAAGTTTTCTTAAGCCGTGAACTCAGTTAATTGTTAAAGTTAAGCAGTTTTGGTACATCTCATAAGGTGGAAAGATTAAACTGATACCTATACCTGTTTTCAGTAAAAGTTTTTTAATTGTTCATTATGATCTCAGATATTTCATACTTGCAAACAAAAACCTCTGTGTGCATCTGTGCAGGAGAGTGGGAGAACTTTAGCCAGTGTTGGCTTTTGCTGTTCATACCTTGGGTTACTGCATTTTGGTGGTACTGTGCCATGTGTCCTTGTTTTAGAATCACTGAGAACAAGAGCTCTTTTCAGAAACAGCAGGAATTCTCTGAAAGACACTCTGAAAAATTAGGGGGTTTGTTTCCAACCATCGTGTAATGCTGCTGAAATTTGGTTTAACAAGTGTTTGATTCTGACAACTGAAGTCTGCATTGCTGTCTCTAAGGTGCTGTGTAGAAATGACTGATAACTGTTCAATTTCGGAAATAAGAGATAGACAAGATTATAGAGCTAAATCCTCAAGAACAAACTTGTGTGCATCTGTTAAATCTGCTCCCTTTCTTCTATCAACCTAGGTAACTGTCTGGGAGAAGAGGGATGTGAGCAACTCCAGGAGATCCTTGAAGGCTTCAATATGGCAGCTGTGCTGGGATCTTTGAGGTAAGCAGGGTACCAGAGCTTAAATCAGAAATTTTTTTCCAACAATTTTCATCAACACTTTCATTCACCTGTCTGTTTTAAAATAAGGACTGTAACACCGCAGATGGATGTTGGTCTCAGTGTGCAGCACAGTCAAGGGATTCCATAAGCAGGATAAGCCTTGCATCTTGTTTTCATCAGTGGACTTATCTCAGTGTTAGTTATTGATTGCATTCCTCACTCTTTGCTTGTCCCTGTCAACTGGGTGACTGAAGCCCGAGTGTCCTCTTAATCTGTTGTAGATGGAGATGTACGTGTTGCAGTAAGACTTGAGGGGAAGCTGCTTTTTTGTTCTCAAAAACGTTTTGAGTTCCAGTGTACAGGAATTGCAAGTGTGTAATTAATGTAACATATAACTCTCAAACCTTAGTGATGATGAAGGGGAGGAGGAGGATGATGAAGAGGAGGAGGAGGATGAAGATGAAGAGGAGGAAGAAGAGGAGGAGGAAGAACAGCAACAGCTGAAGGAGAGAGGACAGGGAGAACAGGAGTCACTGACTCCTAAGAAGATAATTGATTCACAAGTAAGCTTGCTTCCAGATGCATTCTTGTTTCCTCAGCTGGAGGAGAGTAAAGGAGGAAATGAGATCTGGAGCGAGTCTGAACTTGGCGTACTGGCAGGAGTTCACGTTCCTGCATGGGCTGGCACTGTAGTAACAGTCAGGGAGATAACATGCAGGAAAAAGAAAATGGATGACTCAAACACGTGTTGTTAAAGTGTGCATATGCACACATGCGTGGAGGGAAAGGCTGAGTAGTGGTTGTAACAAACACAGGTAGAAAAAGTCTTGCAATGTCCAGAAAATGGTGGGAACCTTGTATGTGCAATGCCATGCAGTTGTGCTAGCATATTCTGGCTATTCCATCTCTGGGCTCATTCCAGCCTGAAACAGTTTTCAAATTGGATAAATCCTGACCTGATGTACCTGTGTTCTGACCTGTCCTATGTGCCTTTGCTGCTGAACCAATTTATTTACTTCCAAGAGTAAACTTGAGATGGATTCTGCCTGTTTCAGGATTCAACTCCAGTGCCATCTCCTCCTGTGGACGTTGCCACGTTCCTTGCTTTCCCATCACCAGAAAAGCTGCTGCGACTAGGACCCAAGTGCTCTGTGCTGATAGCTCAGCAGGTAGGTGAGCAGGTGGTCTTCTGTGCTTGATTCTCTCTCAGAATCATTTAATCCCCAAAAGTGATAACATTGGAGACCTACATTTGCATCTTCTCCCCAGTGATCCTGAGGAACCTTATGGAAGCAGATGATGTGGTTAATGCCTATACTGGTACCCAGAGCTTCTACATAGAATAACTTTGCTTCAGTGTTGCTTATGCTTTGCAATATGGCTAAGGGAAAACTGATACCAGTCAGCTGAAGGTGTAATTCTTGTCACAGCCCTGGCAGAGACCCATCTTCTGTAGCTGGTGAGCAATGAACTGAATGGCCTCTGATTTTTTTTTTTTTTCCCTTGTCTTTCAGACAGATACATCTGATGTAGAGAAAGTAGTTACAGCTCTGCTAAGGATATCCTCGGTCTTCAAAGATGAAGCCCCAGTGAAAACAGCAGTGCATGAAACAACAGGTGACTGGGCCTTTCTTCACTTTGTGGTGTGACCTGCTTCAGTGTCAGGGACACCACTGCCATGCAGAGCAAGGTCCCTGTGGGCCAGGCCATTGGACTGTTTTGTCCCTGGCAGCAGGAAACCCCAGATAATAAAGTACCAAGCTGTGCTGTGCTGTTGTGTGGAGTGAAAGCAGAGATTCATTCTGAACTTAGCATATCTTGTGCTTCCAAAGCTTGATGATGAGTGTCTGTTGTAGTTGCTTCGTGGACCTGTGCTGCCCTTACTGCATCTCCCTGATGCCAGGCTGTCAATAGCCAGTAGTGCTCTGTTCCAAGGTCAGTTACTTTTTCAAGGCTGTTTACTGAAAAAGCATTTTGCAGGAAGTAGCCTCTCCAGTGTAGTATTAAGAGTGTAAAGAGAGACTTCTTAGTGTCTCTTCTTAACAGTCTGAAACATCTTTAATTTCTTCAGGAAGCAGAGATTTGCAACATGGGACAAGGCACAGAAGCTAATGTACAGGCAAGGGACTGTTCCTTACTGTATATTCTGGAGCAGTGATTCAGGTTAGGTCTGATTTTTTTTTTTTTGTGTGGACTAATAGTATACCTCCATGTTCTCACTTGGAAACAATTTCCAAACGCTCCCAGGCATCTGACTACTGACTTTCATCTTTGTTAAATCCTCCAGCAGTACAGTTCTCCCATACATGAGCTACCCATCAATATTGTGCAAAAGAACTAGATCAATTATTTTTGAGGCCACTTAGAGTGATTTACTGCAAACAAATGTGCATTTCCCTAGTTTGGATTTCTTAGTTTGGAATATACAGACATGGTGAAAAAGTTAGCTGTTGTCTGTAAAACAGTAACGTAAGAGTTCTCTGCAGTTGATTATGGGTCCAATCAGCCAAAACCAGTCAGTTGGCATCTCATTGAGCTAGTGCTGGCCTTGGCTCATGCCTGTTATGAGTCGTCTTCAACAAAAAACGGAGCGCAGGATATTCCTGTTGTCTGAAGTGTGCTTGTGTATGTATTTCTCGATTGCTGTTCCATACTACTCCTGCTCCTAAGGGGAAGGTAGAACCTGGCAATTACTTTCCTTCCAGAGAAGTAACCATCAGCTGGCAGTGAGGTCCCTGGTTAATGTCTGTCACTGTTCTACAGCTGCTCTAGTGGGTTCTGCCCATTCCAAGAAACCCGAATGGTCAGAGGTCAAAAGTGCCTTGCCTACCTTGTAGATGTGAGAGGCTAAAGTGCTGCTTTGCCCATAGCTTGTGGGAGAATACTGGTCCTGAGGGAGCCCAGAAAACAGCTGAACAAGTTTTCTTTGTGTTCATTCCTCGTGGTTCCAAATGAAAGGTGAATCCTTGCTAGCCTTTAAAATGTCAAGGCTGTAACTCTTACTGCTGTACTTCATCTGATCATATTTATATGCATGTATGCACATAGCATGTATGTTCAAATGCATTGAGTAGAGCATTTTGTGGTGCATAGGACTAAGGTCAAATAGCATCTGAAGCTTGGCAGTGTGGGAATTCTGGGGGGAGGGGTTTGCTGGTTTTGTTGGGGTTTTGTGTGTGTGTAGTTTTTTTTGATCAGGCCTTGTACTTAAGGGCTGGGTTTTACCTGTCTCGGTGTTTCAGAAATTGTACCTAGTCCCTGCAAAGACAATGGGAATCTTAACAGATATTACCTCCCAAAACTCCTTTAACAGCTGATATTCCCTGAGGTCCTGTATGATCAATCTTGATCTTAAAATCTGTAACAGTATCCCTTTCTGTACTGTGTAATGTGATGCATTTATTTCTTTTTAGATGCCTTGATGAGAAAAGCCTTCACTTCTGCCACATTTAATTCAGATGCATTCATCACAAGCCTCTTGATCCATATGGGACTACTTAAGGTGAGGACGCAGGAAGGAGTTAAGTTATGGTCTGTTTAGGCTGTTGAAGACCAGACTGGCTGGGTTTTGGGTAATTATGTTGCCATGGAAGCAGCTGGGTGCCTGTGCATGCCTGATGCCCAGGGACAATGGAAGTCTGCAGGTCCATCAGAAATTGCAAATTACAAGGTTGCATTAGGATGAAGGAGACGCCAGCTCTTTGTACCTCCTCTGCTTAATGTGCTCTGCATTCTCAGTCATCCCCTAAAGGCAGGGAGGGTTAGGTAAGGAAATGGTGCTGCTGCTGGACTCTGGTCCAGCCATGTCCAGGAGTCTAATCTACAATATTAGTAGTTAATGTGGTCCTTTAGGGCACCTCTTAGCACGGCTCAAAAACATATATCCACCTGCTCATGCTTAGATCAGTAGCATTCAGTGTCATGCTTTAGAGTATCTCTGCCAAATACTAGTCAAGTATGTAGTTACATGAAATAAACTTTCTCATGAGAAAGAATGGAGGGCCAGTAGGAAACCTGCAAAGTGCATTAGAATACCTGTAGCTTTACTTCCAGTGAGATGACTGGGGAGAGGTTCTGTGTGCAAACTTAAGGAGCACCTTTGCCTACTTGTGCTACAAGGGTTAATGTTTCTTGCTGCCTAAGACCTAGAAGCTGAGAATGGAAACTTGGACCAAGACAATTCTAAACCACAGGATATCCATAATCTATGTTATAGCAGCCTGCTCTTAATTAGGTTTATAGATTTCCTTCTGGTAATATCTAGCTTGGTGTATAGACAGCTGTTGACATGCTTGGATACATCTTAATTTTCTAAAAATTAGTTTAGCCTTTCCTTGTGTACATTGGACCAATGCTGAGCTTTCCACTTCTCGGACAGTTCAACAGAATCAGAGATGGCTTTCTGTTTTGCAAAATGCTTGTTTCAGGGAGTACCACCTACCTCTTATCCCATACAGAAAACAGCAAATATGCATGAGGCATGAGTCACAGACTTGGGTTCTAGAAGAACTTTTTCAGACCAGGAAGTGGCATTGATAATAAAGCCCTTGAGGATCAGCCAGATGATTGATTGTCCTCTGTGACAGAGGATTGTTGATGGATTAGGCATATGTGGAGAGGGAGCAGCTACCATCTTTTTCTGTCCCACATAGCTGGAAGCACATGAGCAGCAGGTATTCTTAGCTCCATGAAATACAAGGTCATACACCTAGAAACACAGGCCCAGATCCTGCCTACAGAGTGAAGGGCTTTAGTTGGGATGGCATTGGACAAATAGATGAAAACAGTGTAGGAGTTGGGACATGTAGGTTAGCATCACATTAGGAGCAAGAATAACTTGCACATTGTGTAAGTAGGGGAACAGCAATAGGGATGACTGTTAGCTTTATCTTGTATATAACTGAGACACCAGTTCTGGGAATACTACAAGTTCTGAAGGAAGCCTACCAAAGAACTGGAGATGGTACAAAAATGAACTACAGAATAACACAAGAAAAACTTGTGTAACTAAGGCAACTGAATTTTTTATGAATTAGTCAGGTGAAATTCCTTAGGTGAACACTTTGACACAGGGGCTTCTGAGAAGATTTGGCTTTTTCACTTGCAAGTTCATTACTTCCCTTTCCCCGTTGCTGCTGCTGTCAATGACTAGGCTCTGATAAGTAGTAGAATGTTCTTGATGCTGCTGTATTTCAGATTCTGGTGCTGGGAAGCTATGGGGTTGGCTACCTTTGTTTGAGGAATGTTGCACTTAATCTACTGAGCAGCTTTTTCTCCTACAGTGTATGGCAGCACTTCATTCAACAGAAAATTCATTATCTCTTTGAACTAGAGTGTATCAGATAAAATAGTGATTGTCTGATGTCTGATTTCCTTCTTGTCCTTTTCTCAGAGTGAAGAGAAGATCAAAGCTGTCCCAAGCCTCTATGGTATTCTCATGACCTTGAACCATATGGTCCAGCAGGATTATTTCCCTAAATCCCTGGCCCCAGTTCTCTCAGCTTTTGTCACAAAGTGAGTATTGTACTTGCCATGCAGCCTTCTCTGGGAGCTAGTGAAACTGAGGGTTAATAGCTACCTGCAAGCTGTTCTGTTAAAGCCCACTAAATATCTGTTCTGAAATTAAGGATTAAGAGTTTGATGGGCCTCTACTTCTATCTTGCTTACTCCAGAATGCAAGGTTTAGAGTAAAAAGTCTTGACCCTAAAGAAGAAGCGGCAGAAAGCTGGCTTTGCAACTCACTGACTCTGAAGCAGAGACTGATGCCAGTCACAGAAGAGGGGTTTTGAGCTCAAGGAAACCTTCTGGGTTTCTATCCACTGCTAGTATGAGTACACTGGATCTAACCGTGCCCTCCAAATCATCCTTCTGAGTATGACAGTCAGCAGAGCTCTACCTGAATTGTCATGCTGTGTAACACCGAACACCAGCAGATCAAACCAGCACAAAACACAGACCGAATTTGTTCTTAAATGAAACTGTTCCTACTGTGACAGCAACAAGGCTAGTGATTTTTTTGAGAACTAAATTGGGAGCATAATTGTTGAAGAAGCTGCTTTACTGCCTGCCTCTGTCGTTACTGCTGGTATAGGTATGGAATCAACTCCTGCCCCCACCAGCTTTGGTTTCTTTAATGTCTTAAAGCATAGATAATGCAATAGCAGTGGAAGCTGTATCTCTTCTGGATTAAATCAGTATGAACTTCAGTGTTGATGTGATTTAGAAAAAAAACCAACCCCTAATAGTCCTTTCCTCGAGAGCAAGGACTTCAGCAGTCAAGGGGAGAAACAGTCCAAAATTGTCACTTTAAGCAAAACCAGCAGAGGTCTGAAATCCGTTTGGCACTCAGTGGCTCTTTGGCTCAGCATGGGCCATGTGCCACATAGGGTGAGAGCAGCTTTTTAAACAGGGTCCAGGAGAAGACTTAAGCCTTCCTGATTTTCCTGGTGTGGGAAATATGTTGAAGCTTGGGTTCTCCTGCTGGTGAAAGGTAGAGGTGTCAAACACTTGTGGTCAATATAAAACATGGGCAATAGGGACGCAGTCAAATATTGGTAGTGAGTCTTTTCTTAGTTCTACTGGGATTGGAAGCAGGCCAGTTGTGATGGGGGAGAAGAATTTCTTCCAAGCCTTGGTGTGGCTGAAGCTGTCAAAGCTGATGTGTAGCAGTGATAGGTATCCAGCGACTAGCCATGCTAAAGTCAGTTTTGGAAAACAAAACTATGTAACTAGCTTGTTCACGCGTGTGCGAATGCTAACCTAGAGGCCCTTCTGGTGGAGCAGTTTGTGTCCTCTCTTTGGATTGATGAGGCTGAGAATTAGGCAGTTATGAGCCAATGACCATATGCCTTACCAAATGAATAAATACACCTCCAACTCAATCATTATAGGTTTAAGCAAGAAGTATCAGGACTTGCTGTGTGAAGTTGTCCAGACAGACCACTGGATTTCTGCTGTTTCCTACACTGCTGCCGGTGCCTGTGGTCTTGCTTGTTGAGCAAATAGATATGTACAGTGTAAGGATCAGCTACCAGTCCTAAAATAAAAGGGTGAAGAAAATGGCTTGCTTCATCAGGCACTAATTATGCAGAGACCCAGCTTGATCAAAACAAGTACCAGTTCGTGTCTATCAGCCCCAGCCCTCCAAACAGAGGATTTAAATCACTTGAAGATGGGAATACAGAAGAGGGGACTTTGGTTCAGTGCATTTGACCCTTCTAATTGCTTATGTCAGATTCCAGTGCCTAGAGTAGCCCTGTAACTCAACTTGACATGTCCTTCTAAACAAATTTGCTCACAAAAGACACTTGTCCCCCTCTCCTTATATGTGTGTATGTAGGCCTCTCCCAGGCTCTAGGCCTGCAAAATACCAATAAATGTTTTTCATCTCTAGATGATGCTGTATGTGACAAAATAGAGTAAAATTCTGGTCTTAATGAATTCATCAACAAAGATTCCATTGAATCCACAGCCAGCATTTCACTACAAGTACAAGAGGGGAAAGTCTCTGAAAGTGTGAGATTGTTCAAATGTTCTGTAAAAGTTGTGTGAGAGCCAAGAGCCTCTCACAGTAGAAGGCAGATCTGTCTGCCTGCCTTTGGTTTGTAAGGGTGCTAATGCCAAGCCTGCAGTGTCCCTGGTGCTATGAAATTCTTAGAGCTGAAGCTTTCTCTGCCCCTCTGTTGCAAGGTGTGATATTATCCTAGGAAAACTTATGTCCTGTGCAGCGTAATGAAGTCAACACTTTATGCAAGCAATATACCTTTGTGTTTTATAAATATGTGTATTCCTTAAAATGCTTTCCCTAAGGGAACAAGGAGAACAGCTGTTAAACCCTTTACGGTTGCCTGGAGAGAACAATAATAGTTCAAGATCCACACAGTCCAGTTAAAACAGCTTCTCAATTAACCTACACCCCCTGTCTTTCCTTGGAATTCAGTCAGAACAAGATCGCATCCTAACCTTAAATCAAACCTCTAACTGCTTAACCTAGTAATCTGCAGAGCTCACTTGGTCTTTGTTTCTGCAACTAATCTACTTCCACTCTGTCAAACCCATGAGTCCTTCACTTGCAGCAAACCGGTATGCGTTTTTGTGGTATTTTCTAGGTTTTTCCTTTAGGATTGCACTTAGCTCCTTTGGGCTTCTAGAGCTGTGAAGTTCTTGTCGCTGCTGAGGCTAGAGCTTTGCTGCCTTTTGCTGCGATAGGCTTACTTCTGGAGTAGTCACTCTCCTCCTTTCTGTTGTGACAATTTGTGATGTAGGTAGTGTTCTCCATTTAAAAATAATAATAAAATTATGGATACGGACTGTAAGCAGCATCCATCTTAGTCTGCTGCTGTCAGTCCTTATTTTCTTTTTTTGGACGCAAGAGGGTGCTGTGAATCCACATGTGCTTTTCTGTAATTTTTTAGGTGGAAACACTGAAAGTATGTGGCTGGCTGGCTGCCCACTTGCAACTTGCCGGAGGTGGTGGTGGTGGTTTTTTTGTTTTTTGTTTTTTTTTTTTTTCTGCTCTGCTGTTGGATTGGATCACATCACTGGTCTCTCTCAATATCTGTAGGACAGAGCACCAGGCAGTTTAAATCCACAGCAAGTAAGGAGGCTCTTAGGGGAAGCTTGGTGTTGGGAGTGGAGGCTGAGGGAGCCTGGCTGTAATCAACATCAGCAGCTCAGGTTCGCTGTTTCCAAAAACGGGGAGAATCAGCCTGTTCATTACCAACAGGGCTGGGTTTTCCAAAGATGATGACTGAAATACCTCACCCAGCCACTCTGAAGATAAACGGCAAGTTGTAATTGTGTCCTGTCTGTTCAGTGTGGGGCATTGAATGGTTCTTGGCTAACTCTTCTCCAGGATGTTAAACTGCAGCAGACGTGGAGCCCTGTACTAAACCACCTCTGCAGCTACTGCCCATGTACTGCAAATCCAGAGATTAACTTCTTGCTCCTACCTAGATATTCCAATCTTTATTTCAGCTCACCCTTCTTTCCCCAAATTGAGTAGACCTCATTGCTATTAATTGATTGATTGATTCTATTAATTAATTCTGCTCATTAAAAGTTGTTTTGCTGTGGTGGGGTACAAGAGAGGTAAAATTAATGATTTCAAAACAGTAGAAAACAGTGGTTTAAGCTTCTTTGGTAGAAGTTCCCTAATGGATGGATACAGACTATTGGAAGCTTCAGTGATGCTTAGAGAACAGTTAGCCTCTGGAAACAGAAATACACGTTACTGGGAGGTGATGGGAATGCTAGGGCAATTTAGCCCCATGTTAACCCTGCTGTGACCGTATATTACCATTGTCTGGTTTCAAGGAGCAGGTTGTTCTGCGTGAGGTAGACCTCGCTATGGCAATCTCTGTGCCAGGCCCTTTGAGATGATGCTCTGCAGGTTCTGTGGGCTGTTTGTAAGGCCTGAAAGGTGGCCCAGCAAAGCCAGTCAGGTGTTAACTTGACCTCAGGGGTGGGGAGGGCAGGAGGTTACATTTGCCTCTTTAAAAGACTTAAAAAGCCCCAAGACCAAAGTTACCATCGGGTCAGATAGCAGATGACTTGGCAAGAAAAGATTTGAGTGTGAGCAGGCTTGTCTTCTGTGCTTTGGGGCCCTAAACAGTGGGTCTATATGGAAAATTCCATTGCCAGAAGCGAGGGAAGGGGGGCTTCCACCCCCACCCACTTCATTCTACCCAAAATGAGACACCAGGCTGCAGAGATCAACAATCTGCTGCTGATTTTTGTACCCGTGGAAATAAATGTTTGGATTCTTGGTTGTTGTCTTCCTGACTCAGACTCAGCAAAGGCGAGAGAATTTTCCACAGCAAGCTCTGAATGGGAAGCAGTGATCCATGCAGCAATGAGGGAATGGTTTCAGAAACGATAACCGAGGGGAAAAGATGTAGGCTTTTGGGCATGCAAGCCCAGTGCGTTTGAAATGGTGTTTATTTGCTCAAAGTCAGGTACAAAGCAGCTCTTAAATTTAGTATTTTAAATCTATCTTTCTCCTCTTTCCGCAGACCAAACCGGGCTCTTGACTCCTGTTCATTTGCTCGCCATATGCTCTTACAAACGCTCCACCAGCTGTAAGACAAGAGATGTGCTGCTGTGCCCTTCCCTCCTCATAGGACTGTTGTCAGCAGAGAACTCAGAGCTGCGTGGTGGGAGAGGAGCCCAGAGCCCATACAGACGTGCTGTCCTTTCTCNCCCCCCCGTAGGAGTCTGTCCTTCCTTCTGCCTTCACAAATTTGGACAAATCCTGCTGAATTTTTTTTTCTCCACCTCATGAAGTGGCTCCCTGGTCTGCAGGGCAGGTGCTTATGCTAGAATAAGTCAGTGCTGCTCTGAGCTCTGCATGAATTGAAAAGAAGAGTTCTCCGCTTTGGTCGCATTGGCAAGGGTGTGCCAAGACTAACAGGGAGCCCAGAAGCGCTCTCGTCAGGATCAACCCAGTTGTGCATTTTGTTTTTATTTTACTGGACTGTGACTCCTGCCTGACAGCATTTGGTACTGTGCAGGAGGGAGGCAGCTGCTTCTCTAGGCCAGGGGAATGCTTGAGCCCCTTCTGCTGCTGCTGGGTCAGAGGGGCAAGCTGCGCTCCCCTTTGTTTCTTCTGGCAAGTCCATTTGTCGAAGGCGGTGTGTGGCTGATTTGTATTTTAATATACTACTCCCCTGCTGCTGTGGCTTGGAATATTTGCGTAGTGTGGCTGAACCTGGTGGCCATCGCTGAAGGGAGCAAGCATATTTTTATTGTAAATGTTTTTGCCATCACCTGTGTTGTTCCCTCTTCCTGCCTTTTCCCTGTCCCTTTCCCTTCTCTTCCTAATTAAATAGGCTTGGTTTGGAAATGAATACAATTGATGAAGTCCCTGTGGAATACATGTTCCCTTTCTTCTCCCTTTGACAAAACACTGGGACTGTGTGCACTGCTCACACGTTTGAAAGCTGAGCACATGTAAGAGCACAAAGGATTAGGGCTGTGCTGATTGTTTTCGGGTAGGGCTGTGGTTTGTTTTTTTTCTTGTGCTGAAGGAGTAGCAGCAGATGCCCCTAAATCCCTGCATGGAGGATTGTCCATGTGCCTACACACGTTTGTGGCACCTACCTGTGCCAGTCCTGAGCACGCAAGCCCACAGGCTGGTCCTGCTCCCTCTTCTTTCAAGCCTCTGAGAATCTCAATCTATCTTTCTCTTTAGGTAGCAAAGAGTTGTTCCTTCCTTCTCTGTTTTCAGCTGGAGGAGACAATTCACCCTCCCTTACCCAACCTTACGGTCGATGTGCAGTATAAATAGGGCCAGTGCCAGGAAGAAGTCAAGGAAATGGAGTTAGGTGTCCCTTCGTTGTGAGAGGTGATGCGTACCACAGCTGGCAGGGCGCGTGTGCTTGGCCTAAATGCAGGAAAAGCTGCTGTTAACTCACGGGGTGTGCAGGCAGCACGGACAGAAAAAAGGGCTTGGAGCACTGGATTGAAATAAAGCGTGTGGTATGTGCAAGACCTACTTGCATGCGCTCTCTCTTTAAATTTCTTCAGGTTGTGGGCCTGCTCAAGGCAACCACTGGTGAAACTGGGGTGGCTGTGGGAAGTCTCGTGGGGCTATGATCTAGCAGGCTCAGGAAAGCAGTGTCTCTTGTTGCTCTGGCAGGGGAGGTGCTGGCTTTCATCTAAGAGCAGTGTCCCCTCAAAAAGGCTGCCTTAAGGCTGGGAACAAAGTGCATTTTCTCCCAGTTTCTGTGACTGAAGCTGAAACTCCTCTGTGTCCAAATTTGTAAAAATCAGCTGAAGTGAAGGTACCTGCACCTACAGGAGCTTCAATCACTGCTGGCCAAGCCCTGCCTCCTTCACCTCATCCCGGCCTGTTCCTTCAGCTGTCTCTTGCAAAAGCAACTCTGTTAAGTTTTGCCACGAGCTTGAGAGCAAAACCGAGACACAAAAGACTAAGTCTTGAACCTAGTGTAGCTTTCTTTACAGCTCCCTGGCCTCTTGCTGCTCTTCATGTCCCTCTGCCCCGGAGGAGTGTCATGGGGAAAAGGAATGTGACGCAGAGACGAAGCCAAGGGGTTAACCTCCACAGCAGGCCGTCAGCAATGGGTCCCGTGGAGCGCGGGCTGTCGGACAGAGCCTGCGAAGGTCGGAGGGATGCTGCTGATTGCGTGATGACCTGTGGGCCAGGTCATGGCGAGAACCCGTGCGGGAAGCTTTGAGTAGCCAAGCCATAGTAGTAGAACAAGTGCGAGGTGTCGATTCCTAAGTTTCTTTCAAAAGCAAACAATATTTAGAAACAGGATTGTCCTGGTCCTGGGATTCAGGGTCAAGATTAGATGTCTGTAGGAAAAGGGGGGCTGTGAGGGTAGAAGTGACAGTCTCTGCAGAAGACACATTCACATGGACTCAGAAGTCCCTGAAAATTGGCTTATGCCTCAGGATTAGGGGGAAAAAAAAAAAGCTTGGGAATTGCTAACTGGTTTCCATTAGAAGCTGGTCCCAGAGGATGACTGCTTCCCAGCGGTGCCCTGGAGGAACACGGATTCATTCCAGTGCTGCTTCAGTCTGTCTTGTGCAACCATCTCACCCCAAAAGCACTGCTGTTGTCAGAAGTATTTTCAATTTGAACTACTTTAGTCCAGCAAGGCAGCTGTGGTGCAGAGCTCTGGCTCCGTGGAGCAGTTCTGGGTGCATCTGTGAGCAGTGAAGCCCTGTAATGGCAGTAATGGCATCGGGCTCGTGCACGCAAAGGTGAAACATTTTCTTTAACGGAGAGAAAAGTACCTGCCCTGGCAGAGGTGGGTTAAACCCCACCAAGTGGAAGTTCAAGTGTGCTGCCTTCATGTCCCGTGCCCCATCAGAGAGAGCAAACACTGGCTGCCTCCCTGCAGCCTCGGCAGAAGCTAAAGCTGGCGAGATCACCACTGGGTAAGCGAACAAAGCAAAAGCCTGGGGGGGAGGCTGGGGAAAGGGCAGACGTGGCACTGGGTGCTTGGTACTGCACCTCCACCTCCCCGTGGTCCTCCAGCAGAGCCCGGGCCGCTGCCAAGAGGGTGGTTGGCCAGCCAGGGCTGGGGTCTCCTGGCCGGGGGAGATGGTGGGAAGGCCAGGCAGCGGGGAGCAGGACGGGCTGGGCGGTGGCCAGAGTCGTGGTGGGGGTGATGGTGGCCGCGGTGGGTGGTTTCATGCCAGCTGGCGGACGGGGTTGCTGCGGCGCAGCAGGGTGGCCAGCAGTGGGGTGGAGGAGGCTGTAGTTCAGCTGGAGGTGGTCAAGGTTCCTCAGACCCCGAAAGTGCCCGGTTGGAGCTGCTCCCCACCCCCGCTGCCCCTGAGGCAGAGGGCAGTGATGTCCAGCAGGTCTGGGAAGAAGCTGGCCTCGAGCAGGGGGAGGAGGAGGTGCTGCAAGGTCACCTCGGTGGTGGCAGGGGGGATGGCAGCGGGCACTGAGGACAGGCTGGTGTTGGGGCACCGGACGCAGCCCTGCTAGGCAGAGCGGGAGCAGTTTTGGGGAGGGCACGCGGGCCTGGCCGTGCTGGCAGCACGCAGCAGGGCAGGGTGAAGACCACCAGCCACGGCACCAGTGCCGGCCAGAGCGCGGCTGACGTGGAACAGCTGCTGCCGCCTTCACCTGGCCCTCCTCCAGGCCAGCCATGACCCCAGAATGGGCCTTGGTGGTTTGGCGCAGGCAGGCAGCTCCTCAGGGTGACGCCTGCCAGCCCAGGGCAGGTTCGTCCCCTCTAGACCTCCATCCCCAATGGTCCTCCCCGCAGAGATGAGCGTGAGAGCTGGTGCCTCCAAGCTGCTCGTCGCATCAGTGCGGTTGGGCAGTCCCCCTGCGTCAGGAGAGCAACGAGCACCCCGGGAGCCTGCAGGGACGGAGGGGTTGCCGGCCCAAGGCAGCGGCCAGGGAGGCTTTGGCTGTCGGGCAGCGGGGAGGCTCGCAGACCAGGGCCAGCAGGTCCATTGCCCACAGGTGGCACTGGGATGGGACATACTGGTTCTGGGGCCTGAGATTGCTGAGTAGGCGAAGGGCTTGAAGGAGAGAAAGACACTAGCAGNTTTTTTTTTTTTTTTTTTTTGCTCATGTTCCCTGGGAGAGTGCAATGCAGAGCCCAAAAAGGGAAATGACAGTGTCGGGAAGGAAAACTCCATGCCCTTCTGCAAGCAAATGATGTTTCACACCGGCACTGCCACCCCTGGCCTCTTGAAAACAAGCGGAGAAGCAAAATCAGGAGAGCGGAGGGCTGTAAATGTGGCATGGCCCCGCAGCCTGCCTTGCCAGGTGCCTCCTTCCTCTTGCTCAGGCTTAATGCTGCTGTTGCAGTTTTGGCTGGATGTCCCCTTTCTGCCCTGCACCTCCGTAGCTCCTGTGACTTACGCA